>VZSV01000234.1:516160-612485 GCA_013398735.1 Nothocercus julius
GCCAGAAGCTCCGCGTTTCACTCCAGTGCCCCCGGGGGAATTTGCCCATTTACTCTTGTTATTTGCATGATAAAGGCTGTTCCGACGCCTCTTCTGCAGCCGGCCTGGAAAAGGCGGCGAAGTTGGCGCCGGCCGCAGAGAAGGGCCGGGAGGTCCGGCCCACAGCACAGCCGTGGAGCCGCCGCGGGGCCAGCGCTGCCCGGGCCCTGCCGGGCAGCCTCGCTCCGTGCTCCCCTCGACCCTCACAGCGGGGCTTGTTACGGCACCCACGTGTGCCCACCGGGACTTACTGTGAGAGAAGGAGAAGGGAGGGGAGAAGAGGGAGATGTGCAGTGAGAGAACAGGCCCCGATCCTGGGCTGTGGCTAAGGCTCGGGAGGAGGCGCAAAGGTAACGGCAGAGCTCTTCTGTCCTGCCACCACCCCGGGCCTGGAGCAGTCGGCGGGAGCAGCCTCAGGGTGCTCTGACCTGGGCCTGGCTGCCTCTGCCTCGAGTTAAGTAGGACAACTTTGATAAAATGTATTTTCCTTGAAATAAGCTGAAGAAGAAGTGTTCAGCAGTGCCAGTTTCAGCCCAGCTTTCACCCTGCCACTGATTTAGTTTATGAGCCTCTGACTGAGAAAAGAAATATCTAATGAATACATAACTTTTAATGACAACTGCACGTTTCCATTTTGGGCAGGGGAAACCTTGCATTCAAAAGCTTTTATTTTCATTTCTGGGCAGAAGAAAAACAATGTTGAGACCTTGAAAGCAATCAGGGGGTTGTTCTCTGCCAGCCGAGCGCGTGTCTGGGAGCAGAACTTGGCAGGTGAGGGCGGCTGGTGCTGAGCAGCGCCCGGCAGGGCTGCCTGTGCCCTGAGCGTGCAGCAGCAGCCGCATTGGCACTGCCCCTGTGGGGGACGCGGCTGCCGCGGGAATCCTCTGCTCGCCCCCGAGCTGGCGCCTGGGTGCTTTGCAGCACTGCATCAGGGCCAGGGTTTGTGCCACAGCATAGCTGCCCCTGTAGCTGCCTGTGCCTCTCCCAAATACCTTTTTGCTGTAAAAGCGCAGCCAAAGCCTCAGCGCTGCAGCCTCCTAACCACTGCGTGAGCTACCGCTCTTTGGGGCCTGTTCGCATGGGCTGTTGTGTTTGGGGGCTCAGACTTTTTGAGCAATGGAAAGAAATTATATAGGGTGGCAAGGTACAAATGGGCAGAGAGGGGAAGGCCCCTCTCGTACCCTGCACCTAGAGCTGTGTCAGGCAGTCGTTTGTGAAAAGGCTTCTGCTGCAAACTGATTCATTCATGTGCCTGGGCAAAGGCCTCGTGGAATTTAAAGAAGCAGAAGGCAAAAACAACTAAGGGCTGAGCAGCCACGAGCAGCAGTGGTAGCTACTGTGCAGATGCCCATACCAGCGGTGGATTTGCAAAGAGCCAGTGAGAAGAGCTGGGAGCTGCCCCTGCCAGCTGGGATCCATGGGCCTGGACAGGGTATTTCTTGTTGGGGCAGAGATTATGGGGTGGATATAGGTCCTATTATGACCGATATTGGACTGGTAGAGTATGCAGGAGAAGAAAAAGTATTTGAAGTCCTGAGATACTGATGCAGCGAGATGTCTGCGAGAAGACGGAGCAGTAAACTTTTGCTTCTGTTGTGCTCTCTATTCCTCTAGCCCCTCCTTCCTCATGGTGCTCTTTTTTTTTTTTTTTTTTTTTTTTTCTTCCCCCCCTGCATACATACGTTCCCAGTGCACGTATCAGACAGAAACTGGCTGCCCCAGAGTGACAGGCCACCGCCCCCTGAGGATTTCTGATCTGTGCACAAACTCTTTTTTAATAGACTTACACCTCATTTGGCCTCTAAAGCTATTGAAGAGGCTCCCAAGGGCTGGCCAGTGGGTACATCCCAGGCCACTGCTGTCTGCTGCTCTCTTCTCTACGCAGCTGGGCCTAGCAGGAGTTGATTAGACCCGGCCCTTGAAAGCTGGGATGGGATTTAAAGAGGCAGATGCAGATATATATGTATGGATCTCGCCTCTGGATCTCAGCTGGGACTCCACACTGAAGAAAGAGTCATTGGATCTCTGGGCTTTGCAGCTTCATTTTAATAATAATAATAGTGACACTGAAAAAAAATGTGCTGCCTCCTGACATTTTTTGGAAATCTGGAGATGATTTCTAAAGCATGGATATTGCTGAGTGTGAATATCTTTGCCAGATCTGGAGAGATTTACAGAACTTCATGAGCCTGTGGCAGTACTGATCCAGTATCTAGAACTGGGACTCCCCTGGCGCTTATCTCAGCCTATGTCATGCATGATATCCGTGAGATAGAATAGGATTCAGTGAGCACAGGAATTGGTTGTGTTCTTGCATGCCCGTGTGGCTGGCGCGCTGTGTGCGTGCTCCAGAGCAAGGATGCTGCGGATGTGCGCCGCCCACGCATGGTGTGGCGCAGAGCGCTGCCCAGCCTGGCCCGCCGTGGTGCCTGGTCACAGCTCAGGATAGGTTCCAGAAACAAAACTCGACAAGCTTGCATTAAATTAGGGAAGCAGGTTTCTGCAAGCGTGTGGCAGGCTGTGCGGGCAGGATTCTGGCATCCTAAGTGGGTTCTGGAGCCAGCAGTCTGGGAGCTTGTGACAGTTCCTGGCGAGCGCTTAGAAGAGGTTCCAGAACGAGGACTTAGCAGCATCCGGCTTTTTCTGAGGCTTTATCAATGACTCCTCTGCGCAGGAGACGGAGCCCAGGTAACAATGCCGGCCCTATCCTCTGTTTCCTGTGGGCAGGCCACCAGTCTGCAGCCTTGCCTGTGGTGTGCTCCTTCCTCCGGAGCTGTGAATCCGCTGTGTTCCCTGTGGTTAGCTGCATCTCTCATCCTGTGGCCTGGTTTTCTGGTTTGTTGATGCCAGTTTTGTATCTGAGAATAAATGTTTCTTTTGAGGTTTGTAACGTAGTTTAATTAATGCCCACTGCAGTCTTGACCTAAGAGGGGCGTTCAGTTTAACAAGCAAATCTTGACTGTGGGGCTTCTAGGAGCCCTATCAGTCTCTCCTGATGCTGTTTGTAGATTAAAATCATTTGAGATGGCTAAGCAGAAGCTGTAGTCACTCTGAAATGGCATGATTCCCCTATTCACCTCCCTTGGCATCAAGCTCGAAGGCGGCTGGACACGCAGAGAGTTTAGCTGTGACTTCTCGCTGCACCTGAAAGGCACCGTGGTAGAGGTGTGTGCTCGGCTCAAGTCTTCAGGCTCACTAGTCTAGCTCAGGAAGGTGTCGCTGGAAGTGTTGGGCAGCTCTGTCTTCTGGATGACATCCAGAAAGAGGGAATCAGGATACTGAGGACTACATGGCGCACCCAGGGTGCTGCGGGGTCAAGGGGAGGCTGTGTCAGGTGAGGGTGCTGTCTTCAGTAAAGAGAATCAATTCTCTATTTGAGTACAGACTTCCTACGTGGTTTTAAGAAAACCACCTAAGGCAGGGTTTGTTTCACTGTGCTTTAGGTATCTGAGAGTTACTCATCTCTTTCTAAGAAACTTGCCTAAAATAAACATTGTGAGTTGTGATCTGGATGCAGTTATTCACCCTCCATTGCCTATAGAGGGAGCCTATGTTGATGAGACCGTAAGGCTAATTTTTACATGGCAAAAATCTGGTGAGGTGAATCTCTCTGAGCCTCATTTACATTATCCTTAGCTATCTGAGGACTTTCCCTGAGTGATGGATGGTCTATCACTAAAAGAAGAGGAATCAAGCGTTTTCTTAATCTCCTTGAGAAATAGAATCATAAGTAGCTCAGATGCTGCTTATTAGAGGCCTGTAGATCAGTCTTTATTTTCTTTCAGATCTTCTTCCAGCATTTTCACTGCACAGATGTAATCACTCTGAGCTTCTGTTTGCTGCCCCCTGTATATCCCCGTTCTGAGGGGAAATGGAGAAAAGTAGAATGAAACAAGAATTAAAGCACTCCTGAGAGTCTTCTCCTCGTTGCAGTAAGAAGCCGACGGTTGTGCAAGAGGAGTTCATGCTGACGAGATGCCTCGCAGTCCCTCTGAAGGCAAGGGTTCTGCTTTTATTACTGCTTTGAATTAAGATTGATTTTTCCTGGGATGCTAGGTCTCCCACTTGAGACCAGCTCCAAAAACCCTGAGGCTCAAATCAAAGTAGAAGGTGCTAATTAAAAGCACCATTTATCTCTCTTTGAAAATAGATCCCAAGACCACATAGGGATTGGCAGGGGATGCTCCTGGAAATAAGCTGCCTTGCTGCTTGCCGCTGCAGGTGTTCGGTGCTAACAGTGCTGCTGAGCAATCTGCTCCTGTGAGCTACGTCTCCGTGGCAGAGATATGTAAAATATTAAGTTGCCAGCGCTAGTCCTGTCCCAGTGTAGCCAGTGAGTTGGGGCCTGAAACAATTAGGACCTTCAGCCTCTGATGGGTGGAAAATGTGGGTCAGTCTGTACATGCGTCCAGCTGGTGAGTGCCTGTCATACGTTCTTTACTGCACCTATCTATAGAACATCAGTGCTGATTTGGGTGATTTTAGTTGTGAAGGTCATGGATTCATTTTCAAACAACTCAAACCCAGTTCAAAACCCAACTCAAACCAAACGTATGATCGGGGTTGTACTGTGCAAATAACAACGCTTCAGGGCCGTATTAGCTCCTCATTAGTAGCAGGACTGAGCAGCCCTCTAGGAAGTATAGGAGATGCATGGGAAATAGATACAAATAGGAGCAAGAAGCCAAATTTACACTCATTTTCCTTACTCTAGTTGACATTCTGGATATCAAACAGTTATAGGCAAGGGGTTAAGGAGTAGAATCGAAACTATAAAGTTGCCTTCTAGCCGTCTAAGGGGATTCTCAAAGCAGATTTAGTAAGTTAGATCCCACTGGGATGCAAAAAGGATCTGCATGCTTAAGTATCTTTGGTTTCATGGGTACTTGTAGTTTGACCACAAAGTTCCAGGCATGTTCTCTAGCAGCTCCACGAGACCTGGCCTTGCTGGCACCCTGTCAAATTTCAAACTAGTCACCTTGCAGTTTGTGTTTCCCACTGGAGAAGTCGGGATAAAGTCATTTTTACTCTTTTTGTAAAATGTTTTCTTGTCCTGGGGTGGAGGGGTTTCCGAGAGCCTCAGAGACAGCCAGGCCCTAAATACAGCAGATGCCCTACAGGGTCATCAGCAACCCAGATGACACGGGCAGCATCCAGGAAGCTTCTGCAGCAGGAAGACACAGGTGGCTCCTTGGTGAGCATTTCGCAGCAGCCTGGCCAAGCGCGTGGCAGGAGTGTGCTTGGCTTGGGCGAGCTCCCTGGTGCCTGTGTCCGAGCGCCCTGGGCAGCCTCTCCAGCTGTTAGCAAGGAGCTTCGGGCAGCGCCCGGCAGCCAGCAGCAGGAGAGGGGGACACCGGGCACTCGCTCTAGGAAGCGTTTGCTCCGTGCTCCTGCAGCCTGCTCGGTCGCCTCCCTGGCCCTCTCCTTGTGAGGCTGGCGCTTCCAGAAGGTAGAGGCAGGGACTTGGGCTGGGTCCAAACCGTGGTGCAGCTCTGCCTCTCCTCTCCGCGGTCTCTCGCTGCGTGCAGAGCTGGGCCCCCCGCTGGGCCTTCGCCAGCTTTTACAGCCGCCCTGCCTGTCAGAACAAATGGTACAGCTCGGAAAATAAACTCATCTCATTTGTATGACAACACAGCCCCTCTGGTTAGAATGCTGCACCATTGCTTTTAACAAGGCTTTAAGCTGTTCAGTTCAGAGCGTGTTACAACCCTTGGGTTATTGAAATACAAACCTTCTCCTGCTCAGTCTTCCCAGACGCCTTTCCTAATCCCTGATGTATGCTATGATGCCCCCAGCGTCCCGTGCCCTGGTTAGGGGTGCCCTGGCTGAAGGTGTTACTCATCTTCCTCCTCACTGTAATCCTGGGTCCTGCGTCCTATATCCTGCACCCTACAAAACAGAAGGAAAGGATCAAAGAAGATCTCTATTCCTAGATCGTAGAAGTGGATGTGAAATTTACTGCTAAGCTACTTTATAACTTGTTCAGTCTGTATGTGGTGCTGTGGCTGGATTTGACTCTGAAAATGTGTGTGTGTGTGTGTGTGTGTGTGTGTGTGTGTGTGTGTGAAGGCAGATGCTTTCATGTCCGTGCGTGTCTCCATTCCATGAGCATTTGTATGTAACTATGTGCTTTGAGCTCGTGTGTTCCTGCTTGTGCATCCATCTGTCCTCAGCTGTGTGTGCACATCTTCTTACTGTGTTTGTCTGGTGTGTCGGATTTTAAGTGTGCTTTTGTGTGTGCATACCTTTATGCATCTTGTGAGGAGTGTATTTCTGCACCTCTGTTGTGCACGTTTGTTCCAGCAAGCTAGGGGTTGCCTGCTCACCAGTACTGACGGGTGTAAAAGGTCTCAGTACCTTGTGCCCTTTCCTTTTGATGCGTTTCTATGGTTCAAAGCAGATGGGTGGCTGGGTCCATTTCTCTTATGCTGCTGAGAGCAGAGTCACCCAGGAAGGAGCCCTGGAGTTTTAATGAAGCTAAAGAACGACTTGTTAGTTAGGGGGAAAACAAACAAACAAACAAACAAACAAACAAACAAACAAAACAATGGAAGGAGAGGGAAAAGAAGCATTCAGAACCACCTGGAGGCATGCAGCTCTCCCAAGCACATTGTGTACTTATTTCACAGCACAAACACAGGATCTGATCCTCCACTGTCAAAATCAGTGGTAGCTTTTCTAGGGAAAAGGGTGCAGAATCAACTACGCTGAGCTTGAGTAAATATATGTCACATAGAGATGCCTACTGTGTGCCTCTGGATGGCTCTGTAATTCTCCCTTTCAGCAGCCTTTCTAAGGAGCATCTACTTAAGGTTGATCTTTGTCTTCCATCCACTGTTTAATTTGTGTAAGACTAAATATGTAACTAGTTCATCATCTTATCAGAGTAAGGACTTCGAATCAGGGCTCCTGAATCCTCGCTTTGTTACTGGGGTGACCTTCAGTAGATGGTTGCACTTTTATGTCTGTTCTCTCGTTCGTACAATAGGTAGATGGTAGTGGGCTGTCTTTCAGAGATGCCTTGTGGCTGACATTGCTAACATATTTTGAGATCCCTGGATTTAAGTGGTACTGGAAATTGCAAAAATTAATCTTGCTGATAACTGAACATGCAGTTCATGCTTAAGGGTGGTCATGGATTTCCCTTAAGTTAATGGGGTCTCTCTGGGAATGAGGGAAATAGGGGCTCTCTGTGGAGTGCTGGGTAGGATCTGCCCAAAGGGCTCAGTTCTCCTGGCTGGCTGACAGGAGCTGCTGCTTGGCCTGATGGGGTGGCTATGTGAACCCAGCGATTCCCCTGTTTGTTTGTATGAGGGTAAGAGGCTCCCCCTGCATATCCTCCAATGGCCCTGAGCAATGTCCGGGATGGAGCGCGGGAGCTCGCGGGGTGAGCACACAGCCGCTACCCAGCTGTGGGCTTGGGGCTTGCAGAGCTGCGCGCGCTCCTGCTCATGGAGGGCATAGGCAGGGGGCTAAACAGCGGCAGCCAGATTTACTGCTGCAGCAAAAATGAGCCATTTTGTCAAAGAGAGGATAACACAGGGATGCCAGCAGCTTGAGGCCACCCCACCCAGGGTTAGATCTGGTTAGAGCTGGCAAACCAAGCAGGATGGGACAGGAGTTCCACTTGTATCCAGGCTTGCAATCAGCCTAGAAACTTTAGAAACTTGAAGAAATACTTACTTATATGAGGTTAGGTCCTGGCAGATAAGGAACAGACTAGTCTTTCTGTCCCGTCAAGAAGCTCCTCCCACTTGTGATGCCAAAACAAGACTTTTCAGTGTACACAAAAGATGGTCTCAAGGGCTTTGCTTGGCATTCCGCAGTATCTCAAGAATACCGTTCTTTGCATATAGTACAGCAGCATCGATCAGATCATTTGTGGTAATTAAAAACCCCATGGCAAGTTTCATCAGGGATGGGTGACAGGTCAGTTAATTATTTTTAGGAAGCAAAATTTCCTCTTCAGTACCGAACAAATTTTATATCTATTTCCCTCTACAGAAAGAGAAAAGCAACTGCAAAATTATCTTTTCCCAGGGGTGAGACAGTGTTGCCATTAATATTAATAGGATATACATCCTGTCCCTTTATACTCAAGGGCCAAATTTCAAGGAATAGGGCCATGCAGCATACATTAATTACATGTTTGTTTAGTAAGAGACTGGAAGAAGTAGCAACGAGTTATTTAACTAGGGAAACTGAAGCTGATACTATTGCAAAGAGGAAGTGGATCTAACCTGAAGCACAGATTTTCAGTAGGAGAAATAAGACTAGAAAGTAGTAATATTGATAGAGTCTTAGCTGGTGAGAAATGAGATGCCGATGTGTTCTGCAGTGTATCCTGAACTGAGGAAGCCAAGGGCCCCGTTGTCCTCCCCTTATACGTTTGCAGTATTTTATAGCTACTTGCAGTGGAGCCGTGCTGGAGAAGGTAGGTTTGTCCATTTAGTTCTCACTGGGGCTATTGGCTTCTAAGCTGCCAAATTAAGGAGCACAAGGTCCAGTAAAGAACAGAGCTGCCTGTACAGAATCAGCCCACCATAGAGTCCCTCCTTGCATGGGTCCTGGGAGACCTTGCTTGAAATACATCACTCATATGAGACATTTGGGCCTGAAGTGTTTTGTCCTGGAGCAGGAGAGGATGATTCCACACGCTCCCTTTATTGTGACTATACATAGGAGAGTGTAGGGTGTTTTGACACTGAGAAGACTTGATCAAAACAGAACATATTCAGAGAAAAGCAAAAAAAAAAGCTGGCTAATAGTCTAGTGTAGGCTGACACTTGGACGAATGAGAGAATCAACAGATGTGTGCTTAGGTTAAAGAGGACCTGGTGACTCTCAGCAGAAGGGAAGTGGCAATGTATAAACATTGAAAACATCCAAATATTGAAGGCTACGTAGAAGTGGGTTATGGGGATAGACTGTATGATGGTCTAAAGATCCACTCTTACCTGTTTTTTCTTACTTTAGCAGGTGAGATGAAGAGCCTAATGTGAACTTTGTTCATCACATTTCAAATTTAACAAGTGACTTCCAGAGAAAGTCACTAAAAATTGAGAGTGCTGTAGCTGAAGCTGTCACAGATAGATTTGGCATAGATAATAGTCTTCCTGGGCTGGGCATACAGCAAACCTGAAAGCCAGCGGTAAAATTATCCAGAGATCTCCTCTCCCCTATTAGCTTTTGCAGAACTGCTGGGTAAACACCATGCACATAGTCTGGAGGTCACTCTTTGGGAGCACTACAGATGTAGCCACAGTGCCTGTGGGCAGTATTTCTGTGCTAGGATAAGAGGGCTGGTACAGATAGCTGGTCTGACACTAAGTATGGTCCCATGAGTGTCTCTGGAGGGGTGGCTTTTGCGAGGTTCCTCGCAGCATGGAGCTTCAGTGGGAACTGGTGGTGTCACAGGTACTCGAAACCAGGGCAGGTGAAACATCAGGATTCCTCTCTAGCTGCTCCTTGGCACCGGGTCGGAATTCCGTGCTTGCTGCTAATTCTGCCGGGTCCATATACCTGGTTGTCTGCTGTGTCCAAGGAAGCCATGTTCATCACTTTATCATCACCCTTCTTCTCCAGGCAACCTACCACCTCTACCAAAAGCAAGAAGGAAAGAAAGCCTAAAAGGGTGAAGAAGGATTTTCATTATGAAGTTAATTAGCTTCTGAGCCAAGCTGCACCTTTTCAAGAGGAGGAATTAGAGGGATTTAATTGCTTTATCAGCCTTCTCTTTGATTTTCAGCAATCAGGCCGATTCCATTTAATTTAACTGCCACAGATGAGAAGAAAATTGATGCACTCACCTGCCTTGGAGCAGAAAGAGAGAGTGAGAAAGAAAAGTTGGAGAAATTGGCAAATGTAGTGTCTGCAGATTAATGAAAACCAACAGCATTTGCTCACAATTGGAAATGATGTGCCTGCCCTGAGGTGTTTGGAGCTGTGTGTGTGCTGCTGTGCATGGTGATGTGAGACCCATCTTAATGGCACAGAACAGGGAAAGGGGGTGGACCTACCCTGGGGTAAAGAGGGAAATATATTTGTAAGATGATCAAGGATCAATTAATGGATGGATAAATAGGGGGGCTAGAGAGGAAAGGGAGAGGGAAGCGGACCCTAAAGTCTTGTGCATGAGCAGGCTGGGGTCTGTGTGCTGAGGTTGCTGTGGTATTTGTTAATCCTCTTCCCGTGGCCTATACTGGTTGCAGGTGAGGCGTGGTTAATGCTGTTAGTAACTGATAATGTGTTCGTTCTGTCTAGGTACAGGGGAGACATTAGAAACTCCAGTGCAGACTTTTACTATATAGTGAATTCCCTTCCATCAGAATGGGATTTGCTATGGCCCCTTCTTTTTTTCTTGGAGATACTTAATGGGAAGGAGAATGAGAGACAAACAGTGTGGTGAAGGAAGTGGACAACAGGAATTAGAGAGTGTGACAGGGATAGCTGAGGGGACAGTTCATGGTGAAGTGGTGAGGAGTATGTGGAGGGAAAGAAAGTTGAGACCCATGATCCATAAAGCAAAAACTATCTTCTTCCAGCTAAGGAGCCTGGTGCACCAGGCTTTGCAAAGGGCCTGGTGATTTTTAATCCCTTAGGCAACAGCCACGTGCAGCTCTGCAGCCTCAGCAACCGTCCTCCAAAGATGTCTGGTTCTTGGCCAGGAGCTGAATGCCCCTTGCTTTTCAAAAAAAAAAATTAGGACTCTTGAAGATACCTTGAAACTGTCCATCAAAAATGGACTAATCCAAGTAATTCTGGAAATCATGACCCCAAATTATAATATGAGTGTATTGAGAAGCCTGGTTTTCCAAGGCGGGGGGCAGTAGGATTCCTCTATCACATTACTCTTAAGGAAGGCTGATTGCTCACTTTCCTGAGACCTTTGTACAACGTAGTTCTGGTCCCTTCCACCCAGCAAGGGTGACACTCATCCCGAGTCTCAGGTCAAGTCTGTGTTTGAGTGAATATGGTGAGGGTGGCAGAATAAAAAGCATTCAAAAAGATGGTATTTCATTTTAGTCTAATGTCTCATCAACAAAGCTGATTGGCAGAATTAGCTTTTTTTTTTTTTTTTTCTTTTTCTTTAATAGAATTTTATCCCACCAGAAAAGTTTGTTCAGTTGAAAACAGAAATATGTCCAGAATGTCAGTTTTACCAAAATTTTGTTTTGGGAACATTTTTGACAGAAGCCTCTCAAATTTGCTCAACACCTTCCATTTCACTAGTGTGAGAATTAAAGTTTTTTCATTTCAAAATATCTGTTGTTCCAAAATATATTTCATTTTATACCATTTAGAAGATTATTTAAACAAGAATGTTAAAATAAAACTTTTTTAAATGCTTTACTAAATAAAGCATTTTGATTGACCCAAATTCATTTATATCAGAAAATTCATTCCACCACAGATTTCTTTGTGGATTATGCCCAGTCCCTTGTTAAACACATTTCAAAACTGAAACTGAAAGTTTTCTAAGAAACAGGAATTCTCAGATTCTGCACAGATACCCTGCCTGGAGGCGCATTGTGCCCCGATATTATTGATCTCTCTCTATTTCAAGTTTCACGTTTTTACATTTCTTTATATCTTTGATAAAACCTGACAACCTGAATGATGTTTAATTATTTGTAGAAAGCTGCACTAAGGTTAGAGGGAGGACTATATTTTAGATATCCCTGTGAAAACACAGTAAAATACAGCGTTTCCTCAGGCAGCAGAGGGAGGGCAGAAAGCACAGAAGGGGAAACAGAGAAAGACCAAGCACCCCAGTCTGTGCTGTGTAGCCCTGAGCAGCAGGCTCAAGAGCACGGTCTGCGTCTACTGACCTACAGAGAAGGGATTTAACTGCCAGCCCATTCGGCCTGAGTGCTAGACCATCCCTGAACTTGAAAGCAGTGATCAGTTCAGAGTAGATGCTAAGGTATGTTTGGAAGCTGTCACCTCACTTGAAAGCCAATCTGTACATTCTGCACAGAGAGGTTGTGGAGTCTCATTCTCTGGAGATCTTCAAAACCTGCCTGGCTGCGACCCTGTGCCATGTGCTTTAGGTGTCCCTGCTTGAGCAGGTAGGTTGGATTAGATGGTCTCTAGAAGTCCCTTCCAAACTCTGACATTCGGTGGTTCTGTGATTTTTTGAGAGGGGGTTGGCTTTTTGCTCAAATCTAACACCTTTATGCATAGACTTTATAGAAGAGCAGCTTTGTGGGCTGTAATTAAGGCTCTGGGAGGGACTTTCTCCTGGTGCTTCTCTCTGCTCCCCCACAGCAAGGGGTTAATAAGGGACCATTTCCCCACAAAAGCGCTGAGGATGCATTTCCTCGCCGCACGCCTGCCAGGCCTGGCCTGGCTCTGTGGATCAAAGGCTGGTTATCACTAATATTGAGCTGTTGTAACCTCTGTCCCCTTTGATTAACGTGGCGCTGCTGTGAATTTCTCAGTTAATCACGCCTTGGCTCACAGGGTCAGCTTGCAACTTGGCAAGTTCAGAAAACTACAGCGGAGGAGAGCAAGGTAAAATGTATTATGCAAATGTGGTTATGATCCACTCCACCCAGCCTTGTGCCACCAGGGGCCGAGCAAGAACGTGTCCAGAGAAAGGGGTTCCCTCTGGGAAAGTGGGATGGAAGAGGAAGCTCTCCTGTCTCTTCCCCTGAACTTTCCACGCATGTGGGGAATGCGGGATTGGGGGGTTCACACCTATGGCAACGTGCAGGGGAATGTGGCCTCCCAAACATTTTCCATCCTGAGAGCTGTGGTTTAGTTTTTCCTTGGACCATGCTGAAACAGAAGCTTTGCCAGTAGTAAATCAGGACCACTGACTTTGCTTTCCACTCCAAGTCATTTCTCAGAGCCTCAGGATGAGAGAAATCGGCAGGCCTCACAGCAATCCAGTGGATCCAGTTTTAAAGCGTCCAGGAGGGAGGGTTGGTGTGTAAGCCATGAGGTGTATGTAGGTGCATGTACGGGCTGAGAATGAAGGTCTGAGCCCAAGGATGGCCACAGTATGAGATGGGAAAGTCAACGTAGCTGGCAGTGAGTTAGGCTAGTGAACAACATAGCGCAGCCCCCTTTTCAGGATGCTAAAGGGTAGAAGTATGTAGTGGAAGGAGAAGGTCAGGAAAACTGAGCCTTGTTAGGAGGCTTGCTCTTTCCCATTCCACACTTCATTTTCTCGCAGGCACTGAGGTGCAGTGGTACTGCCAGGCAAGAGGGAGGTGGGTGTGAGGTCTCCTCAGCACTCAGCTTATGCTGATGCTTTAGGAAGGTGGTGTGTTCCTAACAACCCCACAACTGACAGCCAAGACCTGGGCTCTCTACAGGCATATGGGCATGCCATGTGTACATGCAGAGATTTTAATGAGGTAGAAATACCATCATATTATAACAGTGAAGCACTTCTACTGTGCTTGCAAAACTGAGCTGCATGCTGGCCTACTGTATCCAAATGGAACAAGCTATGGCTTTAACTCCGTGTTTGCCAGTACTGCTGGCTCTTTGGGAGTGCTTTTGCCAGCCATCTATTGACCAAAGACTAAATCCTGGCTGCTGGAGTTGCTCTCTGAGAGGTCTGTGGCCTAGGCAAGGTCTGTGCAGACCAGTAGTACATGTGGCAAGCGTCTAGGCCACAGCTACGAGCAGTTTAGTAGCACCGCCAGGAACCAAACTGAGTGCACCGAGTTCCAGCTCCTTCTGTGCTTTTCCCAGCCCTGTTTATGTGTAACAGTGATTCCCAGACTCAGGATGTTGACTGCAGAGAAAGAGAGTTTGTGCTTTCCACCAACCTGACAGAAAGTTCCTTCTTTTAAAGGTTTCCTTATCAGTTCATATTCTCCACGAATTACCCCAAATTAATTTGCTGAGTTATCATATCTTTATTTTCCTTCTTACTCTGTCTGCTTCGTGCAAGGAGTGTTTTCCTGCCACTCTTGGGTCCTGTTGTACTCCCTGGCTATTTTATTAAGAAGGAATAAAACCACAGAGGGAAGAGATTGAGGTGCCTGCAGGAAGGCCCGTTCTCATCCAGGACTGCTGGCTGAGGTGGCACGGAGGGATATTTCAGCTCCCACCGCGCCACAAAGCGCGTGTGAAGGGGTGAGGAGAGGTGCAAGCGCCTGGCGTCGCAGTGCCGGGCTGAGCGCAGAGCAGGGCACGGCGGGGGACAGCAGTGCTGCAGGAAGAATGAGCACGGCGGGGCGTTCCTGATCAGACCCACTAATTAACTGCTTGCTCTTATTTTATTTCCTCCGATCTTTCTATTTTTGCATCATTTGTTTCCTTGTTCAAGCGAAACAGCAAGAAACTTTTTAAAATTTAGATTCTGAAGTGCTGGGGCTGGGCCCCTGCTGGGGCGAAAGTCCTGGAGCTCGGCTCCTGATGGCTCCTGATGGCTTTTGGGACGCCTGGCAATGTTTCACTGCCTCTCGCTCTCTTCCGAAGGCAGGTGCCATTCTGCTCAGCTGGGGCACGTGTGTCATTATGTCGCCGAACCTCGTGAGCGTGGGAGTGGAACTGCAGTACCTGCTGCTAGCCGAAAGACCCCTAAGCTTGAATTTTAGTAGATAACGCTTACAGATATCTTCCCACCATGGGCTCTTCACATCCATCTTTCCATTGTATGCTTCTCGACACTTTGGCACTGCTGTGGTATTTTACATTCCTACTACACAAATACCCTGTATTTTTTAGAAATGTTAAAGCTACTATCCAGATGATTCATAGGATATAGGCAGGATTTAATTAAAAATGACAGCTACGTACCTGCAATCTCCTCTTTTTGAAAACCGCTAAACTGCAGCTCTTTTGCTGAAGTGCTTTGGGAAGATAACGCAGCTCTGTTGTCCCCACTGCTTGGCTAAATTGTGGTTAGGGAGCAATGGTTCACCCAAGGGCATGCAAGAAGTCAGGAGCCCAGTCAGGATGCGAAGAGGAGCCTGTCTGTTGGTTGTATCATATTCCTTCTCCCTAGAGAAACTGTTTTTTCTACAGCTTCCCTTTCCACATCTCTTGAATTTCCCTCTGATTTCAAACCCTGGGTAAAGAACGTGGCTTCGCTCCGGGACGTGGCGGTTACCAGTTTGCTGGGGAAGAGCATGTGCTGCACACTGGGGTGCTCCCCTGACACCTCTTCCTGCGGGCCCCTCGCAAGACCAGCAGTTTCACAGCCTAGCAGACTGTCACCAAAAGTCCTGTTTGGAGAGGAACATGGAGTCCGTCAGGCTTCAGGAGGGCTCTACAGGAGGGGAGGTGCAGCTTGAACTTCTCTAACTTATAAGCATCTGGAACTGTGAAAGAAAGGGCATGGTGGGCCAAACCCACGTGTAGGGGAGTTTCAGGATCTCCACTCCCACATACTATGTGTCCACTAACAACAGTTTGAGCCTTCCAGGACCCTCTCAGTGGTGTCCTTTTCAGATCTAGGTCACTTAATCTGTGATCTAAACGAAAGCTCAATGAATTTAGGATCTAAATGAACTTAGGAGCTAAATGAAATTAGCATCCCAGGTCCTTCTGGAATGCAATGGAAGCTGGGCAGCTTTCTCCCTTCAGATAGTTTAACAGTCTCTAGCAGTGACATGCAGTGGGTGATGAGCCCCTAAAGCCCTTACTGCCATATTTCTTCACACATTAGTATCTGATCTGTGAACTACTAGGTCCCCCAAATAGCACTGGCGTAGGTATGGGCGGGAGAGTGGAGCCTGGGCAGTAGAAGTCCCATCATGATGGGCTGTAACTGGGGCTGCTGCAGGGATTTCAGAGCAGATGTTTCGATGGACAGTCCTTTCCTTTAAATGCAGCACTCCTGAGGCCGCTCTGATTGCCTTCTGGCTAACCCTGCAGCAGCCCAGTATCTCAAAGTTGCAAATGTGATAAATGCTAACCACCATTAACCTAGAGGTCCAAGGTAAAACCTTGAGCCCTGTTTTTATCACAGTTAATTCTTTTCGTAGCGCCCCTCCCCATAGTGTCCTCATCTTCTATCTGACCTGCTTTCCTCCCCTTCTCCTTTTTCTTCTTCCTCATGCCCTTCTTTTCTCTCCTTTCTTCCTCTCAGCCTTCTACTTTCCTGCCTGAGTTTGCTGCCTCTTGATTAAAATGTTGACTTTAACTTGGAATTAACCTGATTAATGTAATTGAAAGTAAAAGTCCGCTGCTCAGCACTTTGGGTGATGAGTGGAGATGGATTGAGAAAGAAAGCTTTCAGATTGAATACACTTCTCTCCTCTGGCTGTTAATTGCACCGTTTACTGGTACCTGACTCACTGACCGTCAGTGTTTAGTCCAGTTAATGATGATACACAGTCCATACTTTCCAGAGATAATTAAAAAACATTTCAGCAGACACTGTGCTGCAGAGAGCTTTCCTGTCTGTCGCAGTCAGCAGGCCCCAGGGGTGAGGGCTTGTAGTGTGCAGAGGCAGCCAAGACTGTCTCGGGCTGCCCCGAGTCAGGCTGGCCTTGGTTATGCAGGTGTGGAGAGAGGAGGGAGGCAGCCACTCCATGTGCAGGCTATAAAGCGTCTGTCTCTAAACTATAAAATAATCTACTTGGGTGAGCATGAAGGCTCTCTAGGGTCTGGGGCCTATTTTCATGCTTCCAAAGCACTTTGGCTAAGAAGTAGGATTTTTAAGTGGAGTTTTCTCCCTGCAAAGTCGTTTGAGCTTGTATCCATAGGGATATATCAGCACTGAGATAGTGAGAAGCAGGAATTGAAAGGCTTTGTGCATCTGGACACTGGTCTCTTGTGGCATACTTGTACATCTGTAAAATAGGAATGCTCACACTTCCTTACAGATCGGGAACTCTCACATGACTGTGGACAGAGATTCAGAGCAAATGCCTTGGCTGCTGCTTCCCAGGGACTCCAGGACATTGAGGTGGTAGTAAGGAAAACCTTTCTCTCCAAGTAGAAAATCCATATGGAACCACACTGCGAAGAAGTGTGGAGAACTCTGCTGCTGCTGGATGGAGTATTGAGGCAATTTGTAGTGGTGCCAGCATTGCTTTATACATTTGCTAATGACCTGAAAATAAACAAGAAGGAATGAATGGAGAGCGAGAGGAACTCTCTCCTGCCTAATGCCAGCACCTCCCTCCAGCCCCAGCTAGCTCAGGTGAGGGAGGCTGAAAAAGAAACGCTGAGGGAGCTGACCACATCAGTGAGCACATAACAGGGAGAGCAGGTTCACTCGTGCGAGGAACCCTGGTCACCAACGTGGCTCTCTCGAATGAGGCCAACATTGTTAGGGGCCTGCCCAGACTTTTTTCTTACTCCTCTGCTGAGTTTTGCTACTTTCATTTGAAGAACCTTTCTTCCAAAAAAGGCATCTTGTCCTGATCTGAAGATATCAGGATAGTAAGAACCCACTTTTTCTATGGCTACTTTGTTCCAGTAGTTAATCAGTGTTGGTTAAAACTGTGGGCTGTATTTTTTGTTTGAATTTGTCTGCATTTTAACTTCCAGCCACCGATTCTTCTTCAGCCTTTCTCTACTAAACAGCTCTTTTCTGCCTTATATTTTCTTTCTGTTCAGACACATCTATATTAGACTCGGTGCAACATAGTGCACACCAGAGGCAGCGATCTGCGTTTCTTGTGTGCCTTCCCCTGTCAGCTCAAGGCAAAAGAGCTGGGTGTCACTGAGACCAGCCTGACAAACAGGATCCCGCTGCCATTTCCCTCGCACATCGACTATAGGCAGCGACCTGACTGCGCAGTGTTGAAGCTCTGGGGAAGAGGCTGGGATTTTAATGAGAGGAATGGGGTTAGTCTTTATATTATAGCAGCAATGAAAGGCCTCTCATGAGATCAGAACCCTTGTCATGATAGGTTTTGTGAAAAATACGAAGAGGCAAATTGTATCCCAAAGGATTTGTAGTCCAAATAGCCTGGGAAGACTGTATTCTCGCAAGCATGGGGAATCAAGCCCTGGACACAAGAGGGAAGCAGAATAGGGACTGGCACCCTGATCTGCCCTTAGTCCAGCCCTGGAAATGTGAGAGCATCTTGGGAAACACTTTAGCTGCTATTGCTGTACAGAGAGACAGGGTGTTTTTTTTTGTAGCATCTCTTAATCTTAGTTTGAAATCATTCCCAAGGCACTAGATCTACATGTAACTGGATATTTTTAATCTATATATTTAAATATATATATATAGGGAGTATAATAATATTTCAGGTGCTAAAAGGCTGCTCTCGTTGAGGCAGGCCACACCTGGAGGTGATTTTCACGTATTTGCGTGGGACCGGTTACAGACGCAGTGACCCGTCTGGGTGTTCTAGGCAGCACCTCCGAGAGGCTGGTTTGCCCCCCGAGCAGGGCTGAGGCTGTGGTGCCCTCCCATCGGCGGGCCCTGCTGCAGGCGCCGTGGCATCGGAGCTGTCGCTGCGGGGGACGGCGGCGGTGCCCGCGCGCCTGGCGGTGACGGTGGTGCTGCCCGGGCCCTGGGGTGCAGCGCAGGGTGAGCGGTGAGGAGGCCGCGCGGGCCCCGCCGTGCTGGCTCCTGCAGGGAGGCCGCCTGCCTCGCGTTTGCTATTCCCTGCACACGCGCAGGGAGCCTCGTGCGCTAAGTGACATCAAGGCTCATTATTTTCATCAGATGCCACATTTGTAACCTGTTACTGAGTAAATTGTGATAAAATAGGCTGGAGCAGCCCAGGGTCTGACTCCCAGTGCTGCGGTGGCTGCTGTGAGCGTAGCAGGCACGCGTGAAGCCTTCCGGGGCCACCAGCTCCGGCACCTTGAGGGAAGATCAAGGGACGGTTGGAAGGGAGCCAGCATCTGGTGAGCTCTAAGATGCATCCTCCTGGCAGGGGCACGTGCTTGGGCTCCCGCGCGCAACGCAAACACGCTTGTTGGGGAGCATACGTTGAGGGTACATGTATCGCCCCAACAAAGTATTCTGAGGCCGGGCTGAGATATCTTCAGTTTGAACGTGGAGAAACTGAGGTGTTGAGAAGCTAAGAAAGTTCTGTAAGGTGGCCCTGTGTATTCAGGAGGCGCTGAGCTGAGAAGGGAGGGTGTCCGTGCGGAGGTGCCTCCTGCGAGCTCTCTGTGCATCGCATTCCCGACACCCTGAGGCACCTGCCGCTGCCTTAAGGGACAGACGGTGAGACGTCCTGTGCTGGGAGATGTGCCTGGACACAGTGAAACTGTGCTTTAACGTGCTCCATAGAAGCTTTCTGGGTTTTACAGGCTTAATAAGTAGCACATAGGTAAAGATGCTTTGGGCACGAGTAGTGTCTGTTACTGATGATGCAGCAGTGGGATATGCCAGAATATGTAAATATATATAAATGTAACTGGGTGGGAGAAAATAATTTGAGGGTTTCTTAGGAACTTCAGTACATCAGAAAGTGTGCTGTGGTCCAGGACAAAAGTAATTTTGGAGAAGTTTTGACAAAATAGAGTCATTTGTGATCAATGTTTCACTTTGGCAAAGTCAAGATTTTAGAGCCTTTCTGGACTTCAGTCTTTTACAAATAGAAGATTGAAAGAAATGTTGAAGTGGAAAAGTTTTGAATAAAAATGTGAATATTTACCATCCTCCCTCGCAGAATTGGAAACACTTCTTTCCAAATTTTTGGATGTTTAAAATATCTAAAACCTGATGAAACTGTGAAAGACATGAGTGACCTCAATGGTACTTTTTTTGTCAAAAAGCCACATAAACATTTTTTCTAACTATATGCACCTACTGCTGGGCCCTGGTTGGTAAATAGCTAACTAGATAGCACTTTTTTTGAAGCTTACTGGCCCCTTATAATAGAAAGCGTGCCCCACAGTCTGCCCCAAAGGTCCTACGGTTCAAACTGGCAGCTGAGGAGAAGCGTCTCTGCGTTTGAGGATGCGAAGCACAGCAAGAGCAGCTCCAGGTGACTTGGAGAGAGGCTGAGATCCCCGCGAGTGCTCTGCCTTCCCGGGAGCCGCATTGCTCCTGCTGGCTGCGGTGCCGGGGTGGCCGCCCACGCTGCCACAGCTGTCACCGCGCTTGCCTGGCAGCCGCTGCAAACCATGGAGCCTGCTTTTATGGTGCTAATTAATCTCTTTTAATTAATGAAGTCCTTCTACCTCACGTTCCTCCCTTTCCTCTTTGCCCCTCTCCACCCTTTACAGCTGAAATGTACAGTCCTTGAGGAGGAGCAGGTCAAATCTCCATCTCTAAGAGCTCAGGGTATTTGGCCGTGGCAGTCCTGGTAGCTCCTTGCACTTTCCTCCTTTGGTGAGGTAGCAGCTTCATCTTTGTGGCCTGTTATCTTTGAGGTACCCTTGATTTCTCAGAAGAACTCCTCTGGGTGGACTCGTGGGCATGACTGGCACAGTGCGCTCAGCTAGTACTGCTTGCATGCTCCAGGATTATGTTTCTCTCCTTTAATTCTAATCCTTACTGCTTGCTCATAATTTTTTTTTTTTCCTCTCCTTGGTGCACGAAGTCTAATGCATTTACTTGTTTTACAAAACTTCTGGTTCCAGGGCAGAAAAGGGACACAAAAGTCACAGGACTGGATACACCTGGCCTGGCCATCCCTGCTCCCGGTTACCTCTCGCAGTGTCCCACAAAAACTCTGCTGCATAAGCAGTGCACGAGTTTGGCTTTTGCAAAGCCTGCCACAGCTGCTGCTCCATTTGTGAGATTCTTTTCCAAGTTTCTTTCCCCTTCTCAATACCTACATTCAGAGTGTCTCTCCTTTAGCTATGGTGGCTGATTTACATACAGAAGGGTGATCAGCTGTGGGAAGAACAGGCTAGCGGATCAAATACTAAGTGACATTAAGTGGCATCTAAGTGACATTACTTCGATTCTTTGCTGAGCTCTGCGTTGCAGTGTGGCCATGCACACAGCAATTAACTCCTGTGCCTCCGCTCCGCAGCTGCGGAGCGGGCTTGGCTGTGGGATCCTGCAAAGCCCTGCAGCAGCCTGAGGTCAAAGAGGGCGGTTCCCGTGCAGAGCTCATGTGATTTGGTGGTAAGATCCATGCAAATATTTTCTTAGCTGTTAGAAAGGCTGTTCCTGTGGTTGGGAAGAATTGTATCGCGTCTTGTTTTGTGGTGGAGCTCTGACATAAACACTGCATGGACACCACGTAGTTGTATTAACTTCTGCTTCTTCTGTTCACCCCTGTCCCTTTGAGTCGGAACGTACCCACAGTCCAGTGGAAGGCAGAGATGTGGACTGGCTGCTTAGCATGGTGAAGATCCAGGAGGATAAATCGGTGCAAGGAGACATGTTGACATCAGTAAAACTTACGTGGCTCATATAGTAGTTTCCAGTTTCCCCGGGGAAATGGAGGAATGCTTTAAAGAGTGGTCATAAGCAGGAAAGTGACTGTAAAGAATTAGCTCTGTCTCACTGAGTACATCTGCTTCTATTCAGTCTTATTCTCACCTTGCTCATAATGATGTAAGTTCCCCACTGCTCTATTAAAGTTGACATGAGGACTCCCCTAACATGTGCACTCCCTGTACACAGACTTCGGTGTAGTATCAAGCCTTTCTTACCCCAAGGACTGTAAATGCCCAGCTCAAGGCATACCTCTTGTAGCTTGAAGGGACTCGATCCAGCTCCTGGTTGTGCTGGAAACCACAGAGGCTTAGTGAAGGGTCTTGGCTTCCTCCTCTTATGGCTGCTTTCAAAAGGTCCACCTCAATTTTGTTTTAGTCCCAAACCAAGAATACACCCCAAGTGTTCCTAGCAGGGACCTTTGCCTCTGGACTGGAAAGGATTGCAGCCAAACTGCCATGTGGAAACACTGAACTTTCCTTCTTGAAGGTCAATCTCATCCATCCTTAACAGAAGACCTGTGGAGCAGTGTTTGCCCTCATGCCTCACCATGCTTCTCAAGTGGTGAATGAGTAACACAGGAGCTGAGGGGGCTGCAGGGTCACCAGTGACACCAAACCCGTCACCGAGCTGCTGGTACAATGAGCGCTGGGAGAGCTGCTGGCCGAGGATCAGGTGTCAAGGAGAAGTGGCAGGAGGTGAGAAGTGCCAGGAATGCTGCTTCCCAGCTGGCTCTGGAAGCAGCGTGTGCCTGCATCCGTCTGCACTCAGATCAAAGCCTCCCTGAATTATTCAGGTGCTCTTTGAAAGCTCTCATCATGCAGAAAGTGAAGGCAGCTTGGCTCTCCTCCCTGGAAAACAAGCCCTCATTGTAAGCGTCAAGGCCAAACCAGGTTCCTGCTGCTGCTTGCGGTGACAGCGATGCTGCCACCGCTGCGACAAGAGTTCTCTGCTGGTTACGGGGCCCTTGCCTCCAGGCCTGCAGTGCATGGGCCACGCGTCTTCACGGGCTTCAGCCAGTGCTTTGCAGCCAAGCAAGCCCGTTCCTGCAGGCCCACACTGACCCCCGGATGCCAGCTCTGCCAGTGGATCCAACATTGCTTAGTTTAAAAGGGTTAAATAAGGTAGCACCAAGTGGAGACCTCCAGGCATGAGCCCCTCTGTGCCTCATACGCTGCACTAGGCACCGTCTCCATTCCTCTGTCTGCATATACAGAGCTGGGATGACTCTATCCAGCTTTACACACTGAGATGTCTTCTAATATTTAGTTACACTATTTATTTTTTAAATGCCACCCCCAGCAGACAAATGATTCCCTTAAAATACAACTTTAGTATTTTTTAAACCCTGTTTTCTAGCCATGTAATTGAGAAGAAGTTGAAAGGCACTGATAACCCTTGCAGTCCTGAATTTCACTACTGAAGTTCACTTCTTATCCCATCACTTTTCAGGTGAAACGTAGGAACGAAAGACACTGAAGCAGCAGGGATCTCTGGGGTTACCAAGACTGGTTTTAATGGGAAAATGGCTTGGCTGAATACTATGTTGTAATGGCTCAAAAAGAAAGCAGAGTTGTTGTTATTTGTGCATTCATGCTCATCTTTACACTGCTGACGGTTACCTAAGAGTCTGGCAAAGGCTATTGCAGATCAACTGCAGCCCAGCTAAAGATCACCTTTGCCGCTATACATTACTTATTAACTGGGACATCAGATTCTCTTCCTTTTCTCATGAGAAAGTAAAAAACAGAAAACGTATTTTTCGTCTCAATTTTTATATGAAATATTGGTTGCCTGCAAAAAAATGAGTGCTAAAAAGCGCACAGAAAAACAGCTGCAGTTGATCTTGGGAGGGATGTGTAGGAATCCCATGTGACTAATAGTCGTCTCTCAGCTGAGTTTCCTGATCAGGCTTTATTTTCCATAACGCCCTAAGATTTATTCATTACTGGGTTGTGCTTCTATGAAGATGGAAACATAAATATAGATACCTATAAATGCCTAAATACAGATTGCGGTTGAATCAGATATTCACTTTTTTTTTTACTTTTTTTTGGTCAGGATACACCCTTTAGTAAACCTCTGCCATATGGTAGAGACATATTTCCATCTTTGCTCAAAGGTGCAGATGTATGTCAGAGCTTGTCTGGGTTTTCTGGGAGGCAAGTGAATGTTCTCAAAACATAAAGCCCAGCAGGATGAAGAGGAAGGGTAGTCCAGCACAGCAGTGGATTGCTTGGGGAGGTTGTGTAACCTTCATCATTGCTCTTAAAATAGGCTTAAAAAGGGTCAGAAATCAGGTAACTGTTGTTGATCCCGCCTTGGCAGCGACCAGGTCTTGGTGACTTCTTAAAGGCCACTCCAACCTTAGTTTCTAGGATTTTGTAAAAGAACAGAATCACTATTCCTGTTCCCACTGTGCACTGAGCACTCCTCCACGATGAGAATCCTGCTGCACAGGGAAGAACGACGGTCTTACCCTGGGAGAATCTCAAGTGTGAGGCGAGAGGCAGCAGCAGGGACAGCGAGCGTCGGGAATTCCCTGAGCAGCACGAGACACTGTTGGTAGCAGCACAGGCAGGGCTCAGAGCGCAGGAGCAGCCCTGCTGCTGCCAGGTTGGGGCAGGCAACGGGGGTAAGGAGAATGCGGAGGTGGGTGATGGGGAAGCTTTGCAAGGGAAATGTGCAGGTGGCCGCCCCTGCGCTCCAGCGCGGGGCTGTGGCGAGCTGCCTGCCCGCGCAGCCTGCTCGCGCCCAGGATAATGTGTTGCTCCCACAAACTTCCTTCCGCCTCCGTTGCTTCTGCGTGGCAGGGGGAGACAGGCGCGCGGTAGGGCCTGGCCCTCCATCCCACATGCTGTGGCATCTCTTCCAGTGACAAGAAGTAAAGTTGATGAGTCCGTACCAAGACAGTGAAGTGACCCCCGTGCTGCTCCACATAATTAATAAATAAAGCACTGGGGGAGTTTTTGCCATGCCGGCTGCTATGACAGGGCTGTCTACGGTGCACTTAAGCATTAAATGACCAATTTCTGTCAGACTAACTTCCCAAGCCTCTCTCTCTCTCTCTCCCTCACTCACAAAGCTAGCTTCCTCGCTCCCTGCACTTGGAGTTTTTCAGCAACTGATGGCTCCTGGTTCATTTCTGTGGAATTAATTGGTCCCTGAATGAATTCTGTTGACAGGGCAATTTATCATGTGTTTGGGTTGACAGTGTTGGATACCGGCAAAGGGGGGGAGTGGTGTGTGAGTGGGATGAGGAGAGATGGACAGGGTGGGGGTGGGTGGGAGGATGAAGAAGAGGAGGAGGAGTAGAAAAAAGAGGAGGTGGATTGGGAGAGAAGGGATGTTTAAGAAAAGAGAGGTACAATTCTCTCCCATTTGGCTCCCTGCAGTACTGCTCTGTGCAATGGCTAATGCAGGGCAGGGATAGCGAGAGGATGGTGAGGAAGGCAGTGCTGCTTCTCTCATGTTGGGAATCGGGTTGCTGCTTTTCCACGATTTGCACTGTAGCTTGGGGAAAAAAAAAAAAAAAAAAAGTATCAGACATCCAAAAAAGTTTCCTGGTGTCTTCTTATCTCTGGGGGTCAGACACGAGCCCTGGTGTGCATTGGCCACGTTTCTGCTTCCCTCTCAGGACAGTGTGAGTGGGAGGCTAGGGGCAGGTACAGTTAACCCCTCAAATACTGATATGTGCCCAAATACTGTTTTAATAGGTGCTGAGTAGTGTATAATGCATTGGTATCGGCTGGTGTATCTGCTAGTGAGGGCCACCAGAAAGGAGGATGACTTACAAAGCAGTATCAATAATTTGGGTGCCTGGTTTCTCCTCAGTATGGGGGGGAAGGGGATATCTAATCTCTCGTGTGACTTTGGCAGTCTCAAGTTGCATCATTTCACATCTTCCAACATTGGGACAATAAGGGACTTTGCTGTGCAGTTTGAGTCACATCGTATTTACATCGACATTAAGACGTGATTACTCAGAATTTTGGAATCCCTTTGTAGGCAGCACAGTCTAGGTGATTATTTTAGTTCCTTTGGCTTCCTAACTTCTGCCTATGGAAGTGTGTGTATGTGCACACGCTTTGTGTGTCTGCGCAGCATGTAGAAGGTTGAAACCAGCTAAAGCCAGAAGTTGGTCAGTCAGTGGACTAAAGTAAACAATTTGAACAAAGATTAAATAGATTAAAAAAATGGTGTCCTTTCTGGGAACCTTTATGTGATCTCAACAGGTAGACTAAGAGCTCGCTGAGTTGAGGTTTGCCTGTGAAACGCTGGGTGCGGGCATGTGCGCGGGACAGGCTGGCTAAGCTCACCGCCGCCTCTGCCCCCTCTTTCAGCCTTTTCCGCATGCGAGCAGGAAGCTCTGCGGGCTCCGTCCCAGCCCTTCTCCAGCTGCTGCCTGTGGCTGCAGGCGGGCGGTGCAGCCCGCGTTGCAGCGCGGTGGCTCCGTCCAGCAGCATTGGCTCAGCTCCTCTCTCTCGAGACCAAAGGTTTCAAGGAGGGGGCCGATAAATTAGTGCCCCGACCACAAAGGCAAAATCTGTCTGAAGGGCAAACTGACTTCTGAGTGGCAAGCCCCAAACTCGGGGGATGGAGAAGCATAAATGGCATCATGGTAGACAGGATCCTTCTTACTTTATTTGTTCAAATACACAGATGTTCGTTGGGTGAAAAGGGTGTTGTGAGCAGCAAGGAGACAGGCTGCTTGTTTAGGTTCTTCTTGATGTTTTTGTTTTCACTCTGCATTGGGTGAAGCCTTTTAGCCTGTGTGCTGCGTGTGACCATGTGAGCACCAGAGGGAAGATTTATTTCCAAACCCTTTTATTTCTCTTCTTTTGGTAACTGTCACTCTAAGAGAGTGGTGCAGGCGGCTCCTTCTCAAGACTCTTGCAACAGGTTTCCCTTGTAGTTACGTAGCTAAATAAAGCTGAGATTCATCTGCAGTGCAGGGAATCAAACCTAGAAATACTCCTAGCAGAGGTGAGAGGACCCAAAATAACAGTGGTGACTTGAGATAGCTGCCCTAAGGAGGAAAGGCTCATATGAAGGTAGCTGTTTTCAGTGTGGGATCCCAAACTGTAAACTGTTTGGGCTGAGGACCCGCTTTTTGTTGCAGTGGGTAACGCACCAAATAATACTGATTGCCTGAGAACTAACATAAACAAAATGACAGTGGTGGCAATAATACTGAACAGGAATTTTTTTTTTTTTTTTTTTTTCTGATTCAAAGTCGCCCAAACAGATTAAGCTTAATCCAGAAAGCTTGGGAGAAAGATGTGGTGCTGGGAAGGACCGGTCTATATTCAGGCAATGTGGTTAGTTAAAATTCCACAGGACAGGAACATTGTTGATTGCTAAGGAGTAGGAGCTTGCACAGGAGTCTAATGTCTTTTTGTAAAGAGTGCCCTCACACACAGATAAATTATGTCCAAATACATATTTTATATATGTTTTTCCCATTGAGTACAAGATTAGTAGTATTGCAGCTTATAAATATCAAAATGAAGAACATAAATTTGGTAGCAAAGGCTTTGCAGCCTAATATTCAAAGATCTGTCAATCTCTAGCAACTGCAAGTTGAAAGTAGGTAGATTCAACTAGAAATAAAGTGTGTTTTTAACACACAGCTAATATTTTAGCTTAGCTTCAGTATGTTTTCCAGCACTAGATCCTTTATCCTTAGTGGTGACTGTTGGTTTGAAACAGACTCTTTTAGCTCAACCCCAGCTACTGAAGGTGCTGCAGGAATTAATTCAAAGAAGCCCTATGAGTATCTCCTATCAGAGGCCAGACAAGGTGATCGCAGTGTGCTGTGAGTCTCCTCTGGGGTAGCTGTGGCAATGACCTTGAAAATGGCTATCTCGAAAAGTCCCTGCCTGATTCCGGTTCCACTTACACACTGTTCACACGAGTGTCACTCCTGTGACGCAGGCTTCTGATGGAGAGTGGTAGCTATTGAAGGCAAATCAGTCTTCCGAGAGGAATGATGAGGTTGTCCTGAACCAGTCAGGTGAACATGGCATGGGATGCATTAATGGAGCACATGGTGATATTTTCACTGCTGTCATTGAACTACATCAGCAAAACATTGGGTCAAAATACAGATGTTTTTATAGGAAAATTGTCTTCAGTTATTGAAGAGAGTAAAACGTGAAGGCTTGTGTTGTGAAACAGAGATGAAAAAAACTCTTGTGGTAGAAAAGGTCCCCATTCAAAAATGAAATCTCCATAAAACAGTGGAAACGAACAGGAACAAAGTCAGCTCCAAGCAGTTTGCACGTAGAACTAGCCAGGATAGAGCAGCTGCGTAGCCAAGATGGCCTGACAGGCAATTTACAGGTTATTCAATATGCGGGTCCTGCATCAATGGCCATGGTTGGAATTGTGGGCAAAAGTTATAGGCTCTGTTCCCTTAGTAACTTCCTGTGGCTGCCAATTCAGTGCTAAAAATATAAGTTGTTGGGAATTTTTTTTATCAGTTTTGAATTTGTTGCTTTGTAATCTAATCGAATGTGTTCTTTTTCTTGTGTTCTTTTGACCTGCAGGATCTTGTTCTGCTAAGGAAGCCTCGAGCTTGACTTCTGGGAAATGTTCATGAACTATTTTGATGAGTTCCAATTAAGGACTGTTTCTGACAGTGGGAGATGCAGAGGTCAAAGAGTGCCCTGAGCACTACAGCAATAGACCACATGGAGCATAGATAAAAGGTAAGAAAATGGCATAATTGTAAAACAGAGCAGAAAATTCTTGAAGACATGAAAAGACTCAGAATTTGCAGGTTCCTTGAGTGAATATTTCAGCTAAGATTTCTGCTTGGAGCCTAGCACAACTCGATAAAGATGCTTGAATACTTTGTGGAGAAAATAATAGAGTCGTAATAATGCCTTGCCTCTTTGCATAGTGGTTAAATTGTAATGGAAGTTTACAAGAAATTTTAGACAGTCTGATCAGAAACAAGAGCTTTTTGTAGTCCTGTCAAACATGTAAGAAAGAATTACTGTGGTTGCTTGACGATCAGAGATCCCTGAGTACCTTCGCAGAGTGCTCGTGGTTCCAGCTAGAGCTGGAGCAAGTCTGTTGTCCCTAAAGATCATGACAGAAGTGGCATAAGAAAATGCCTAATCTTGGGAGAAATGCAGGACTGTTGCAAGAGAAGACACTGGCGATAGCATAGCCTAGCAACTGCGGCCAGGAAAAGGAAATTCAGGTGACGAAACCCCCAGGCAAGTGGATATTCAGTCGTGAACAGAGCTGGCACACTCTCATTGACGTCCTTAGGGTCAATCCCGATCTTAGATGTTTAGCAGTCTACGAGTGGCTTGCCATATCGATACTGTAGTTTAACTGAGCTAAATAGGATCTCTCCACTGAGTGTGTTGGACTTAACCTCAGTCTAGAGAAGCATCCAGATGGCTGCAGGGGTGCAAAAGGCAAAGGCCTTGGTCAGAAAGGTAAAATCTGATTGTTCAAATTGAGATCCAGAACTCATGGCATAAACAAGCTGGCTGTGATTCGTATCAAATATGGGACACACTGGGGACACTCTGGGACTTCAGCAAGAACTATTGTGGCCCTTTGGTAGATTAAAGAGTAACATGAGGGAGCTGTTTCTTACTGTCTTTGTGCCAGGGTATGTGAGATCCTCCATGGGGGAGGAATGGGTCATGTATATGTCATGGGTGATGACAAGGGCCTTTGGTATCAGCCTGTCTCTCCTTTAATGACCCCTTTTTTCTCCCCTGTCTTTGGTCTCTTCAGTCTGGGCTGTATTTTGGGTGACTTGTTCATCTTTTGAGTGAGAGAGGAGCAAAAGCTCATTTCAAGCGAGAAGTGTACATAGAGCAGGGAGAGACAGCATTACCTGGGTGATTCATGGCTTACAGATTCACCACACTTAGGTTACTTTTAAATTGGGTTAATGCAAGAACGTGAGAGAGGACCTTTAATCACAACTCTTTTGCCTGAGGAGAAGGAATAAGAGGAAGCTTGCAGCTCTGTTTTTTCTAGCATCAGCTTATACCTCCTTTGTCAGCAGCGTGGGGAATTTTGGCCTGAGATGTGTATGTTTTGGAAAATGAAGAGCAAGGGAACACTTCTGCTGTTCTGGAGCATAAGCCAAAATCAGTAGTAAGATTCCTGTTGCCTTTGAGTCATTTGCTTGGCCCTTTAATGCCTGCTGTGAGACTCGCTGTTGCAGAGCACAGACGTGTGTTGTGCAAAATAGACATAAGCAAATTTGTACGTATGTAACCAGATAATCCAGGCTTGACTTCTTTGTATTCCGAGTGGCTGCGTAAGGGAAGAACTGCATCAAGAATCTTTGACTTCTCCCTTATTAAAGCCCACTTAATTCAGGGATTACACAAAACTAGGACTTTTGCTCGTGTATGACTCAGAAAGAGGGGCTCCAGAAAGCTTTACCTCCTTTCCTGCCAGTCACCTCTGGACTGAACACAAACATGATGAAGCCCAGGCCTGTGATTTAGCCACATGAGCATCTGCTTTGCCCTGGCACATCCTCTTCCATAATTCCCAAATGCCCTGGTGTCTCCCTGTCTTCCAAGAGAACAGGTGATGTCTGTGATCGGTCGCGGTTAGTGAAGGCAAACAGGTCTCAAAGCAAATCAAAATGTTATTGATTTTTTGCTTTCTCTGTATCAGCCAAGCAAAAAAATACATATGAAGAGGTAAAACACATGAATAACTAAACAATAACAGGTCAGAACAGGCAATCCATACTCAAAGATAAAAACAGAGAGGGAGCCGCAGGTCAATACTGAAGGCATGAGCAAAGCCTGTGCCTGGTTTGCAGAATCAAAGACTGTTCCTAATTCCATGTAGTGTTTTCATCCCTGGCCCCTCCTTTTGGTGCATAATTATCTGCAGAGTTGGAGTAAAGACAGAGAAGTTGGATTAAAGGAAAAGATATGTTTGGCATCACCAGGATTTTTGCCAGAAATGTTGCTTTGTGGCCTTTCCCAAGGAAAGATTTTGCTCTTTGCAGTTTATTTTGTCATAGCTCCCGGGAGCTTCAGGTGTGGGCCACGAGCTCACTATGCTACCTGCTGTACAAAGGCAAAATAGCAAGAGAAGTCCCACTTCCTAAGACTAATAAGATGGATCAAATGGAAGGGGAAGCATAATTAAAGGATTGGAAAACAGGGTAAAATTTAAGTGCCTTCTGATTTGTAGTAGAACTTAAAAAGATGTTGGTGAATACATATCCTGTGTGTACTACTGGTGGAAAAATGGCAAGATTTTCCAGGTGAACTTAAATAATTTTCAGAGAAGGGTAAATTAAAATAAATAAATAAGTAAATAAAGCCCCAGTGCAATTAAGCACAGAAAAAAAAAAAAAAAAAAAAAAACGGATTTTCAAAGGTCCTTGCCAACTGTTAACACCAAAGGGCTTAGCATCTAGTGGCGAAGGTGAATAACAAAAGGTTACATAGTTCAGAACACTGGCCGGAGTCAGACTTGTTACTGGCCAATGTATTCTCAGAGTAAAATATTGGCATGGGAAAAAGTCCACAGAAGGGAAATCTTGCTTCACTGCTGCATGCATCTGCAGTAAGCACAAATGGCTCATGAACTGCTGGAAGAGCTGGGCTATCCGTGGTTTTGGATGTCTGCAGTGCTTGTTTAAATCCCTGAGAATGGGCTACGTTTGAGAGAGCTGTTTTTGGAGATCTCGGCCAAGGCTGTCCCAGAGCCAACGGCAGCGGTCGGCCGAGCAGTGCGGAGAGAGTCTCTGCTTCTCGCAGTGCTGTGTGACTGCAAGCAGGCTGGGCAGGACGGGTTGGGCAGCACTGGGCAGGACAGGAGTTCTCACCTTGCACGGTGCCCGGATCCCTCGTCTCAGTGCCTCCAGGCGATACTGTAATATGGGTCATAATCCCAATTCACAGGGACCGCGTGCGGCTTCCGTGGCTGTAGCCTGTGGCTCTACTGCTTTGTGTCCTTACTCAGTATCTCTTGAGCTGCCTGCTCTCAGCTATGACTTTATTAAGGGTCTTTTCAAGACCCTAAGCAGTGATGTACAGATTGTATTTTGACCTTACACTCGTAGCCCGGCAAACGTGTCTGTGAATGCTAACTAGCAGAACGTGGTCAATGTTTGACCAGCTTCAGCTCTCACAGGAAAATCAGTGCTTCGTATGCCCGGTCTGGCAGGCCTCAAACAGTCACTAAGGAAGGACTGCCTTCCTCCACTGGAAGAATAGCAGAGTTAGCAGACGAAGAAGGTTTTTGCAGTTGGTTCGTAAGATGCAGCTTTTTGTCTCGTGCTTTTGAGCCCGTAAGTGAAAGTGTCGTATGTCACATTTAACATTCATGCTACGTCCCTTTAGCCACCAGAAAATCTGCACAGTTTAAGAAATCAAAGCCTTTGCTAAATGAAATATGTAAAAAAACACATCTAGAACAGAAGGTGATGCCAAGTCCTCGCCTTTCACCAGAGCCATGAGGAAAGCGCTAAGCCGCAGATGTTATTGGAACGGAAGCGGGTGAGGCTCCCCTCTCCTTTCTCCCACCCCAGCCCCCAGTAGGGACTAACGGCTCCAGGAACGGAGCCCCGAGCGCGTGCGGAGCCGCGGAGTGACAGGTGCCTCCTGATATGCCTAAATGAGAAGGACCAATCGGGGGAGCCTGCCCCGCTTTTGTTGTCATCTGCCTTTACCCACGAAAGATGAGTTTGATTGACAGATGCATCAAGGTTCACAGTTTATTGGTTTTTGCAAAAGAGCCAGATCTGCCAATTTAGACAGGGGAGTGACACAAAACTTTCCATCTAAATGGACTAATTTTACCACAGGGAATTCCCAGGCAGAGAGCGCCAAGGCAGGCGCAGTCCTGTTTTATTTTTTAACAAGGACTGAATGACAAATATAAACGACAGTTCTGGGCTGACGGAACATCAGCATTTGACACTTCACAGGGGAGCGCTGAAATAAACAATAGGCAGAGAAATTGAATTAGAATCAGATGAGAGTCAGCTAGAGAGAGGAGGGCCTGATTCTCCACCAAATCACTTACAAAAGAGCAAACTGAATACTAAGTAGGTACAACATGCTCCCATCCTGATTTATTAACAATTTTAACCTGCTGGTAGACTGCGCTGGCACAATGTAAATGAATCACTGGGCAAAGGTGTGTGGTGGAGGAGACCTGTACGCAGGGGCAGGAGTGCACCAGGCGTTCCTGTTCGTGGCATTGTGAGCTAGTTGCAATAATCCTAACCCCTGTTCCTTGCGCACCCTCTAAAATTACAGAGGAAAAAGGACAACAAGTTCATTTAATTTCTCTCTCTATTCCCTCCAGCACATTTCATGTCGAGTTCTGTCGAGCCTTCCCGTGTTACCGTTGGGGCGCCCAGCCTTGCCCCCAGCCATGGCTGGACTCTTTGGCTACCATTTTTGCTATGGGCTCCGTCAGCTGCAAGCACGCGGTCCAGGGCGTGTGGGAGGAATGGCTCTGGGCACAGGCGCGCAGCTGGGGGCTTCTCCGTGCGGACTCTTCTGCTGAAAATCAAAGGCTGCCTCACTTGATAGTGTGGACAAGATATTACCCTATTGCCACAAGGCTTTAATAGGGAGAGAGGTTCTCCAAAGTTCCCTGTGTGTTAGACAGGCAACTATATTAGCTAGTTGTTGCATGGTAGAAGTTTGGATTTGTGGATTTGAAACGTATCTAGAAAAAGAGACCTTCAGTCTTTTTCAATTAGCACACTGTAAAAACAAAAACAAACAAACAAACAAAGTGGAAGAATACCTGCTTGTACAGTGAATTTAGGCCCATAAGCTTGCTTCCCTTAGTTATGCTAAAAGCAGCTTTCTTAAAAATAAGCTGGAGGAGGACGTGTTGCTGGGGGTTTTGGGGTGATTTGCTTGTTAACGATGATTTGAATTTCATACATGAGTCCCAGAGTGCATGTGTGGAAGCCACCTTCCCGTCTCGGCGCCGGGGCCGAGCCCTTCCCGGCGCGGTGAGCGGGTGCCCAGGGCAGGTCCTTGGGTAAAGGGCCTTGTGATGGGGGCTTGTGGGGAGGCAGGTGCTGTGTCTGGCTGGAATTTCACACTGCTTAGGCTTAGAGCCTTTGGGTTTTCCATGTAGATTTTATTTGTCTTCTTTCCATAAGTGTTCAACAGGGTGTGTGTGAAATTTGTCTCAGGCTGAAAGTCATTATGTTTGCAATATTTCATTGTCAGAGTGCCTCTTTAAACAGCATGACGCTTCTCCTCCTGAGTGGGCACAGAGGCAAAACCAGAATAGTTCTGAGGCAAAGAATAGGTTTTAAAAAAGAGACAATTTAGAACTGAAGCCTTTGTTGTTAGGTTTTTCATAACTGAAAATTTGTTCTTTAGCCAAGACTGGCATGCAGCAGTGCTCTTTGAAACCAAGGCTCCGCGCTGCCGTGAGTTAAGGCAGTCCCTTAAAGGGCTTCCTGCCACTGAACCCATCAGCCGTGGCACCTTAGGCTGGACAGCATTTGCTTACAAAACTGGCAATGGAAGCTGAGCTGCCCATGTGAAGTTCTGCACTGAAGCCTGGTTGCTATCGAGTAGTAGAGCAGGACTGTGGAAAGCAGCAGCAAACAGTGTTAATGCTGTTAAGGACAGAGGGGTGGAGAAACCCTCTCTATGTGTGGGGGGAAGCTTATAGTGTCTGAGCAAGGAATATGGGGGACAGGAAAGAAAAACAGTGCTTCAAGGAACATGGAAAGGTTTAGATGTGAGAGGGTAGTAGGAAGAGAATGCAAAAAGGGGGGATTATGGAAAATCCATGTCTTCTGTAGGGGACGGAACGCAGAGGAAGAACGTGCCTGGGCCAGAAGAACATGCCTGGTAAGGCAGGAAAGGGAAGGAAAAGTGATGAGGAGGTCAGAGCTGTGGGAAACATTCAGGGTTGCCAACAGGAGAGAACCTGCTCTAGGGATAAGGAGAAGGTGACGAAAGAGTCTTCTCTGAGCAGCTGCTGTAGACAGAATTTGCAGGTTTCAGGGAGAGTTTTAAACCTGTAGGGATCAAACTCTAGATTGGCAGCTTCCACCAAAACTTCACACAGCAAAAGGTAGGAGAAAAAATGAATCTTTACAGACAAGCTCTGGTATCAAATCAGCTCCTGCCAGCCTCGACAGCACTTACAGGGCCATTCCAGGTCTTGGGACATTTGAGCTTCTTGGTAAAGCTCTAAAACCCAGTGTCCCTGTGATGAGATGAGAGGCTCACTTCTCACTAAAAGAAACAAATTTCTGACCCTTGGAGTGGAAGAGACTGAGACTGAGTGACTGAGACATGACTATGACTGTGGTCGTCTTGAAAACAGCAAAATTAGAAGGCAGTTAAAAGTTGTTTTCTTTTTATTTTCTATACGTATGTATGTATAGAAATATACATACACAAAATGGTATCTGGCGTTATAGCAATTATGATTTCCAGGCTTGTGGGTTTTTTTGTGTGCTTCATTCATGATTTTTAAGTACTTGGGGCTGGCAGTGCAGGCTCTAGCAGCCTTCTTTCGCTTCATTGCAGACAGCTTCTGAATCATGGTAAATTAACTGTCCTGAGAACGTTCCCAGCTTCTTTTCTAAAGCAGTCGAGAATTTGTTATGTACAGGCTGTTTACTATGCATATCTTCATTAACTGCTAGTTGTTCAGTGAGCTGATCCTTCCCTTAGCATTTTAAAACATTTTACTTTGCATACAATCATCAGTGTGTAGATTTACTAGACAGTGATTTTCATGATCACTTTAAACATTGCTGCTGTTTGCTGTCCCCCTGTCTTTGGCATTTCCCCAGGTCCTTACAGTTTTTCAGAGCTGATTTTGTGTGGTCTAGTAAATGTATCTGCGAGCTCACTTATTGCCTTCCGATGTGCATCATCTGCGTGGATTGTGTGGCACTGTGCATGCTTAAGTGGGCCAAGTGTTTGCTTGACGATACTTTATTAGGCAATTTATTTGTTTTTAAATAAGGTTGTCTTCATCTCAGAATATTCAAACTTTCCTTTATTTTTCCTGTCAGAGTAATTATGAAGAAGATTTCTTTTAGTGTTGCATGGTCTCTTACAACATCATTTCCCTCATTTGGAGACAGACTGTGGTGCTCATTTTAGTGTTATCACAAGCATTTCCATTTCCATACTGAGAAATGCCATTGATTATGGCAGGATTATTAGAGGAATATAGTAGTAAACTAAGTGGTGGAAATTGCTCTTTCACACAAATATTTCCAATTTCAAGATATATAAGAAGGTTCGTGGAAGTTGCAAAGTTGTTTCACGCCAGTCATGGAGACTTAAACAGGAGCTTCAGGATGCAGTTTTCTGGGCGGTTTTATGCAGGATATCAAATTAGATGATTATCCTACATTCTAGCTCTTTCTTTTAATATTATCAGAATGATTTTTGAAAGTTCATTTTATTTGCTTTTGGTTCATCTGTTTGTTGATTCTTGGTCTTTCACCAGAGGTGAAATCCCCTGGTGGTGAACATATGTTAGTGTTTTCCTTTAATTCCAATCAGATTAACTTCCAGGATCTTATGTATTAATCCAGTGGTTGAGTCTCATCACCTAAGCTCTGGTGGAGTAAGGTAATTTTGATGCCTAGAAGATTTCAGAACTCTGAAATCTAGTTTTGCTCTGAGTTATAGTAGAGGTCTCTCACTTGATCAGAGCCTGGGCCTGTCAGTCTGGCAGCCGGAGGACCCAGCAAAATCGGTGTCTCTGGCTTCAGGATAGCTGCTGGGCACTTTTACTGCAACATTGTGAAAACTGAATTGGTTTTACAGACTGTTTAGATTTGGAAGTCAACAAATTTACTTTCGGTTATGGAAAATGCCCTATTGGAGGATTTTCAGCCAATTCTATTAATACTGGAAAGGAGAATATAAACTGAAACAAAGGGAACAGTTTTAACTGGCTGATGAGAGGAAGCTTCATGAAAGCATTTGATTTCATGGAAACATTTCTGTGCAGACTTTCTTTAGGATACTGGCACACCAGCAGAAAACCTGGCCCACTGACTTGCAGGAGCTCTTGTGAAAACATTATAAAATGACTAAAAATTGCAGAAGCAAAATGGATTTAGCCTAGACTAACTCTGTGCTACTTTTTTACTCAGCCTTTATGACATTAAACTGCTTCTGACTTCCTGAGAATTAATGCTTGGCTGAGGGAAAAATGAGTGAAACCTCTGGATTTGGTATGTTTATAGCATACCTTAATATCATGTCTAGCTCTTTGTTAGGCAGACGATGAATAGATTGGAGAATGGGTTATTAATGACTTTGCATTTGGTTTTGCCCCCCAGCTGACCAAGACAGATAGAGATTAAGAGAGCGCAAGCTACAATAAAACATCAGGCTAATGGGATTCCTCTCATGAAACGAAAAATGGGGTAGCATGGAAGTGGGGGTAAGATATGAGCTGTCAGTCATCCTCCCTCCTACTGAGACTTCACACAGCTCTCAGGGTGCTTTGATGGGGAATCAGGGCTGATTCTGAAAGGTGAAAATGCTTTTAGAGCCATGCTGAGCAGGTAGTGCTAATCCTCAAGTGGGGCTGTAAGGAAACAAGGGTAGAGTAGGAAGGGGTCTCCGGGTTACCCCACATGTCTTTAATTCTGTGGCTGTTCAACAGCACTTTGATTTTCGGAAGCACTCAAGGTCCCCAGGTGTGTTGCGGATCATTGGGAGATGGATAGCGGAGGCAGTGCTGGCAGTGCACAGGAGCAGAGGGGAGGCTGGCGGAGGCTCGGGGACTGCCTTGTGCTGCAGACACGTGCAGTGCCCTCCGTCACGCGCTGCGGCCGTCTCAGCAATCACAGTGTTCATTGTTTACATGATGCCCGAAGGGTGCTAGCTGCAATGAGTACAACATCCCGGAGACCTCCAGGGGAATCTGCTGGAGAGAGAGAAGTGGAGAGCGAGAGAGAGAGAAAGAGAAACAAGCCAGAAGCCACAAAAGTGACATACAAAAAAAAAAAAAACTTGTTTTTATTTTTCATGTGCACAAAAAAAGAAAAAAGAAGAGAGTCAACAGAACTGAAGCAATGAGGAATAGCCAAGAGTGGCTGCAGCAGCCTAACATGGGTATGACCCTGCACCTGGCAATGGCCCTCTTCCCCATCTCAAGTCTAGTGCAGCCTAGTGAGCATTGGCAGAGCTGCTTGTGTTAGATTTGTTTTCAGTTCTGGTATTGTTGTTATCTGGTTCCTCTTTCCTGGCTTGCAAGTTTGCCGCCATCCAGGGCCCAGCCAAGAAGCACATTGTGGTGTCATTTGAGGGGTCCTTTGGAAGCTCTCATTCAGTCACTCCTAAAGAGGGCAGCTATGATTCAGATTTCTTTTCATACGGGGCTGCTTTTTCTTAGGGAAAAAAAAAAGAGTTTTGATCTGTTTTTTTTTTTTTTTTTCTCCAACAGTTCAATAAACCAAAATTCCTTTGGGAAAATGTTTATATGCACATATGATTATATATTCAAGAGGAGAAACAAGTGCAGTTTTTTTATGTTTTCTTTTTCTGTTCATCATCCTCACATTCATGTTGTGATTAGTCCTGAAGTCTTGTTCTGAATTTGAGTCCTCACTATCGATGGGTCCGCAAGCATGCAGAGTTGGCCCTGCTTGAACACAGCAGGGCCCATTGCGCCGTCCCCCCCAACATTTACAGGTCACAAAGGTGTCTACAGCAGTGGATCCACCCAGGCTCTCCTCCCACCCTCTTGCCCCACATCCCTTTGGGCTAAAAGGACGTGGGAGCTTCAGAGAACGAGCCTCAAAAGCGCTGTCCGATTTAAAATACAGGTCCTCATTCCTTCCAGAAAAGCGTATCATTTGAGAACTTACAAGATTCCTCCCCTTCCAAGAAAAATTGTCACACAACATTTCTGCTGGGTCACAAGCATAGCAACAGAGTTAACAGTGAAAAGAAGAAGAGAAAGCTCAGGAGGAAGAATAAAGAAGTGAAGAGTGATTGATGAGAAAAAGGGAAGGAGAGGGAAATGTAAAAACATTCATTATTATTCATAATAATTCTTAACACTCCGACAGAAATTTATTTCCAGGATCTCAAAGCACTGAGGCAGTGCTATTTAATGCTGCTCCACAGCGCTCCAGTGAGCTCGAGTGTATCGGCTATACCCATTTTCAGGAGATTACAACTGAGGCATGGGGATGAAATCAGGCTTGAAAAGGTTCTCCAGAGCCAGGAGAAGTGGGGAGTTCTGTCTCCCAGATACTTGCTCCGGTATCTGGATTCTCTGGATGGAAAAGTGCACGGGGAATACACAGAAATAGTGGGACCAAATAAATGAAAGAGAGGGATAGAAGTGGAATGGAAAGAGGGCGTGAGAAAGAGATGTCAGAGAGGGAAAAGACAGCAGAATGGCAGAGAGGGATGTGAGTTACAGACTTCACTGGATTTTGCATAGTGATTTTTTTCCTCCAAACTTTTTTGTTTTCATTTTTTTTCTGTAAAATTCTTTTAAGAAACATGAAAGAAAAATCCATCTGTAATAAAGCAACTGTTGGCTTTTTGGGGAAGGAGTCCTTCCAAGGTTTGGCTCTTCCCTCAGGTTCTGGATTTGTGCTGTGCTTTATTGAATACATCGTTTTGTTTTCAGTGAGCACAACGAGACTCGCACAGTACAGACAGCATGTTCCTTATCTACAGGATGAGACGAGGCTGTTTTAATAACTACCATGATGAAGATGGAGGTGAACTTATATACAAGAGGAATTGCCTTCACATTACACACATTATCTTCCTACAAAGCAGCAATTGTTTTTGCAAATAACATAATATTAAATAATTGGTAGAATTTTTGCGTTTCCTGCATAGTCCAGTCTAATGGAATCTATATGAATATTGATGGTTTTCTTCTGCATAATATCACCACATAAATCCCCGTGTCAGCTACTAGACTTTAGCTATAATACTGCTTTACAATGCATCCACCGACTGTAAATCAAAACAACCAACACAAGAAACTCTTTGGCAAATGTAATTCAGTACATTCGCATGGGGGTCTACAGATGGTGGTGGAAGAGGATTAGATTGCCCAGTCCTTTGCATAATTCTGCTTTCCTTTTATTTTTCCTGATCCAACTGCTTGCTATAATCATGAACTTTCCAGACCAATCCAATGCCTGGTGGAATTCCCCATTTATCCATGGAGTTACACCAACAATGGATCTGGTCATCCAAGGGCCAAATCAAGCCAGCCATGAGTGAGCCAACCATATTCTGCTTTCACACCCTCTCTTGTATCTCAGGTTTAGCAAAATGCCATTCTAAAAGTAAGCATTTCGCATCTACTGGCTTCTCTGGAGTGGCTTCCCGGGCTGCAGGTTGCCAAGTGTGAGGTGCATCAGTCTGCTGCTCTCTAACCTCTTCAGGGGGTTCTGGTTGCCAGTACCCGATTTACTGCCTCTGCCCTTGACCGTGTGCTCTGTGGAAAGGGGTTGTGCACAAGGAGGGCAAAGGCTGTGCTGAGGGACTGCACAGGAGACTGCTAATAGGCTCCAGCATCCGCCTGGTGTCTGTGGAGGAAAACAGAAAGGGTGCTAAAAGTAAATTTTTAGAAATTACTCAGCATTTGTTGAGTAAATGCTCAGAATAGAATGAGATAATGGGCCAAATTCTGGTCTCATTGAGAGTGTAAAAACTCCGCTACTCACGGTAGGATATGCAAAAGTAAGAGGTGCATGGTAACGCTTAAAAAATCAGGAGTAACCTCTTTGATTTTGTTCTGTACAGAATAGATTTTAGCTCTATATCTTCTCTTTAAACACTCCCTGCCCCATACACTTATCATTCGGGCATCTCATTAAGAAGACAGAGACCTATAATCAGCTAGAGCCATGCAAAGGCTAAAAGTGTTTGGTGAAAGGGCCCTTTGGAATCAACACAGCTGTTTAGTGATGATGGAGTTCATACGCACAAGCTGGAGACAGAATACTGAATCCACAACCCCATCTCCTCAAAGGCTGGGGACTTTGGGGTTTATACATTATGTTGGATATACACATTGCTCCACTGTTCCCTTTTATGCCCTCGGGGGTTTGATCCTCATTCCTGTCTTGGTTCATGGGCAGTAGTTTTATGTGATACCTCTCTAAAACAACAAGGATCTGCTTTGGCAGACTTGATGCCCTGGGAATAGGCCATAGCTGCCTTCATGTTCTCTTGGAGTATGTTTTAGGAAGTGTCAGTGCAAGAAACAGTTTATGAGATTGCTGACAATACAGGAGTAATAAGCATTTCTACTGACAGTTAGCCTTTTGTAGAACAGTGTTTGCCAGCCACTTAGAACCAAAAAGAGCAGATAATCCCTAGAGAATCACCAGGTGAGCATTTGGGCTAAGGGGTAAATATTAGGGTGCACATTGTAGGGCTGAAGATGAAAAGATGATCCTGTGTGTGGGGAATAGCTGGTAGGATGCAGGCATATGCTTTTGAGTATAAATTATTAGGTGTGGAAGGAGACAGAGTGGGAGTAAAGGAGGCCCATGCAGCAATGCTGTAGTGGTTTGGAAATCAGGTGTTGGGCACAGATAATGCCAATATGGCCATCAGGCTTAGGAGTCCGGAAAATGGGTGTAGGGCATACCTAAAACTGTGAAAGTGAGGGTATAGCTGAACTGAAGTAAACATGGGTACGGGGAATAAGGAAGAGGGCAAGGAACCTAAGGGCTAGGGAACCAAGCAGTCATCCCAGCCAGTCCTGAGTATGTCCATCTCAGTCTTAGCTGTCCAGAGGGCAGTCAGAGGGGCCCCCAGGAAGCCCCACACTTTCCTTTCCACCACAGAGCGTGGCGAGAGCACAGCTGGGCTGGTTTTCTCTGTTTGCCAGCCAGTGACATGGAAAATGTTTGCTGGCTCAGAGCGCTCTTTTGTCGCCTGATGTGTTTGGAAACTTTGTCAGATGTGACCTGTCCGCACTGCTCCTCAGAGAGAGAATTTGGGAAAAAGGGAGGAGGTGATAGGGGCGGAGCTGGCATCCAATCCTCTCCAATACCACCATCCCACTGTAGTGCAAAACAGAAAGGAAACGAAACCCGAGAGTGAGAGAGGAGCATCAGCGTCAGAGGGACTTGCCTGTCACTCGGGTGGCAGGGAGGGATGGGACTTGGAGTTTTATTTTTGTAGCTTTTTTAATTACGATTTTGTGGGGTTTTTTTGTTCTTTTTGTTTGCTTGGGTTTTTTAGAAAATCGGGGATTTGTTCTTTTTTTTTCTTTTTTTTTCCTTTTTACAGACCTTCATGACAAAGCATAAAAACACAGTTATATTTTTATATCTATTTATATATTTCTTCATTTCATCGGCCGGTTTGTAAATGTAGCTCCGTCCTCCTGCCTGAGCTGATTGTGTGTCACCGAAATTGCGGGTGTTTGTGAGTTTGACCCCAGCGCGGGCCTGCAGAGTCACCACGCGCAGTGCCGCCAGCCGCGGAGGAGGCCAAGCTGGAGAGCGGGGACGAGGTGCACAGAGAGCCCCTTTCGGGGTGCGGGTGGTCACTCGGGCCTTTTCTCCCTTGCCAGGCGGGTCAGGTCTCTGTGCTGCCTTCTCCCCTCTAGCCAGGCTGTCCCTCGGTCCTGGAAACAGGGTGGTCAGCAAGGGTCTTACATTTTGAAGAGTCCACCACAGAAGGTCATTTCTTTGGGGAACAGTGTTTTGTGAGCGGCTTTCTCCCCTGCGTCCCCGTGCCCTTACCACTCCCATGAAAAAGGGGTCCTGTAAGGCAAAGGCTGCCGACTGCGCTGCTTCCCAGTTCTCCTTAAGTCGTGGAAATCGCGGAGACTTTGGAGGGCTGGGCTTTGCCGAGGTGCTTCGACGGGCCCCTGCAGCAAGGGCTGGGCCGGGGGCCGCGGCGGTGCTGGCGGCAGCGCGGGGCAGGCAGGTGTCGCAGGGCGGGAGCGCTTGGTGCGGCGCCGCCGCGGCGCGCGGGAAGGAGCTGGACTGTGGGGAGGAACGGAGGAGTTCTCTTCACCCGTCACGAGGATGGAGGGAGCTGATCAGACAGGTACAATATGGAGGCCTAAGCTGTCGCCCTGCAGTTTCATGTGGTTTCCATGGTAACTAGTGGCGGTCATAGGCAGCGGCAGCAGCGGGAGGTGCGGAGCCCCGGGATGTGGCACTATAATAATAAGGGGAACCTGAAAGTTAACACAGGAGAAGAATGGACTGGTTGAAAGGACAAACAGTAAAAAAAATAAATAAATAAAAAAATAAAACAATCAAACGAAGAAAAGAAACAAAGGACAACTAAAAACAAAGGAAAAGGAAAGGAAGGAAGAAAACAAACTAGAAGAAATATCTTGAGAACTCAGCTCTTGCTGGGAGTCATGAAAGGCTACCCACTGAAGCCTCATATTTAAGTGAAGAAAGATTATGGGGTCCCCTGGGTCTGAGGTCCCTCTAGGGCAAGGGGATCGTTTTCCTCCATGAGAAAATGGTCCTCCATGGCCCATGACCATGAGGAAGAGGGAAGCACGTGAGCTTCGCAGCAGAAGAATCTCCTGCCTGCTCTGCCGTCACAGGGAAGCCGCCAGGGGCCAGATGTCCTCAGCGTGTCATGAGACAGTGTTAAGATAACAGGAGGGAGAGATGAAACAAAATTCCATTGTTTTATTGCTTGAGATTTTGGTCACATTTGGAATGAAAGCTCTCTGGATGGTTATTGAAGGTGTGTTAAATAGTGATTGATTATAAAGGTCATATTTACAGAGGTTTAACAACGCTGGAATAAAATGTGCATCTATTATCCAGTTGTTAAACCTAAGTAAATATGTAGTCCATAATCACAGCTGATTTATTTTATGTATAATAAATCTCCTGTTCCCTTGCAAAGAAATGTTGTCTTACAAGACAGAGTCTTATGGGAATATTTTTTCCCTTCTGAAAAAAATAAAAATAAAAAAAGAGACTTTTTTAGAATCACTGGAGCTGAATATTATTGAAAGAAAACTCCACCAGCCATTTATAAACATAGTTAGGGAGCCTATCTCCCATACTGGACATTGTTCCTACTGGTCCTATGAGAATAACTTTTATGAGATTTCCAAATTCCCAGGTATTGACCCTCAGTTTAGATTGGTGGAGTCGTGAACTCCCTCTGGATTTTTGAACAGACCTTGAATCTGAAGGCTGATCGAAGCCTGCGAGAGCAGCAGAACCTGAACTGAACTTCTGATCTAGTCTGGAATAGGCTGTGGATGCAGTCAAGGAGAAGACAGAGCTACCTTCGGAACAGATACAAAATGCATGTCAGACTTATACTTATCTAGACCCTGGACTAGAGAGTGCAGAGAAAGGTCTTTCACTTGGCCAAATGCTTGAAGGCCCTTTTCAAAAACAAACAAACAAAGAAAAGAAAACAAAGAGACAAACAGAAGGAGCGCGAAGCTGGGGGTGTGCTGGGGAAAGAGGTACTCACTTAGTAGCGCTGGATTGCTGAATCGCCAGGCCTCGTTATAGGTTGTGTACTGAGGGTGGCTGTACGGGTTCCCCGAGAACTCGCTCCCTGGAAGGAAGCAAGCAACGTGTGAGACACAGGCGAGAGGGAAGACCCGTGCCTGCTGCTGCGTCAAGTGCATCTTCACGCTGAATCTCTGTGCCGTCAGGTAAACTGTTACCTATGGCTTCCTTGCCCAGCTGGGATCTTGCCCTTCAGGACAGCGCAGTGTTACTTGCCTAAACAATTAGAAATTGTAAGACTGACCTCTTCAGAATCAAGGAATTAGTTAAAAATAATGAAATTCAATAATACAAGCTGATTTGTATTATGAGTGACTGTAAGCTTCTGGTCTGCTCTGGGTGAGGAGTTGGACTTCTTGTTGCAACGGAAGTGTTTGGAAAGCACCTGGAGTCCCTGCTAGATACCCTGGAATGGGAAAGGAAGGCAGGCAGGATACGTTGAATGCCTGTGATACGATTACCAAGAAATGTCAATTAATTATACTGTAATCTTTGCAAGTCTCCCCTCACAGGAGAGTTAAAGCCAGCTTTTCCAATGGGGGAAGTGAAGTCCATTGAAGTCAATGGATTTGCACTGATTTAAAGTTGAGGAGGATCTGTCCAGCCAGCTCTTTTAAAGACTTTCAGAATAATAACCTAAGTAGTCACTGTGGAAGGGTGTATATATCAGTAGCAGTCACATCCAAGAGTCTTTTAGTCAGAGTGGCTTTTATTTTCAGCATAAAAATATTCATTGTTTGTCAGACTAAATACTGCTGATAATGACTCAGCGTGTTTTCCTATCTAAAATCTAAATTCTTGCACTGAAAATCCTGTCACCTGGGAAGGAGGTGAGGCCTGATAAGGTGATCAGGATGTTGTGGGAGATGATAGGAGGACAAAAAGCAATGCCCTGGTTTAGATTCACTAAAGTGATTTATCTGTGGGTTATAAAAATTTGGCACTGGTGCAAGGAAAAACCAATGCAGGTGCAAATTCCTGCTTTGAATTGCCTCATAAAAAGATCACTTCTCTGCATCAAGAGAAGAAGTGCTGATATTTCCAGGTTTCTTTCTAACCCTCTCCTGAGTTGTCACCCTAAACTGTTTATAGTGATCCTGAGCCACGGGTTAAGTAGAGGAGAAAGAGCCCTGGCTATGGAGAGCCAGCAAGGAGGAGGGCAGCCACTGGAAACAGTGTTTATTGACGAGGAGGAAAGCATGCGTGCAGCAGGATAATGAGCTTTGGAGCTCAACTGTGACCAAGAGGAACTGAGCTATCGCCTTCCCCGATCACTAATGAAACAAGTGTAATTTCCTCATCAGCATTGGATTCTGTTTAACGACTCCCTGCCGTTGCCATCGCCAGCCCTCCGCAGGCTCCGCGCTGCTCCGTGCGAGCTGTGCTTCCTTCAGAGGAAGCTCACCTCGCTGAACAGTTTGCAGAAACCTGATGGCCTTTTTGGGGACGAGGAGGAAGTTAGTGAGGGATTCAAGGTGCTCTGCTACCTGTGTAGGGAGCATTGCACAAGCGCACAAATGAAGTGCAGCACAATACCTGATTTATCCTTCTCTGACTGACTGACTCCTGCTTTTTCAAGAGTGCACTCAGGGACTTACTGACTTCCATCCATGTCTACAGCCTGTGACCTGGAACTACAGGCAGGTGCAGATGCAGAATATACATCTTAGCACATGATCCACATACGTCTCCCCAGTACCTGTCTGCGTGACTGACTGTGTCGCATGGATGCCGTGCGTGGAGACACGCTCTTCTCCAGACTATACAACTGCAAGTCTTGTGAAAGATTGTCACAGATGGAACAGAGAAGCCTTGGTTAGCACTGGTCAAACAATCCTCTCAGAAACAGCTTTCCCCTGGAAAATGCTGCCTCATCAAAATGGAAATGTTTTGCATGAGCTTATCGGTTTCAATGGAGTTTTTGAAAGAAAAGTTTTGAAAGGATTGCAAATTGATACAAAGTATTATGTTTCAACTTTCTGGTTTTGTTTCATTTTGGCTTTCTCATCTCATTTAATTTCCTTTCAACTCTTTTATTATTTTAATATTTCTTGACATCCAGAACATGTTGACATTATTGAAATGTTTCATCCTGATGCTTGCAAATTGAACTATTGCAAGATTTTGACTGCTCATCCTAATGCAAGATGGAAACAAATGTCAAAAGAAACCCAGAGTTTTGCGTGGGTTTGAAATTCTGGTTTCCAGCCAGTTTTATTTTTAGGTCAGAACCTTTATTTAGAGAAGCTGGAGCCTCTTCCTCATATTCATTCATGCATGGACAGTGGGGTTTGTTTGCGTGTCTGTATGTTCGTTAAAGGTACTCTCTGATTGATCATCTTGCTTTCTTCTTGTTTGCCTGTTTCTTCTTTAATTAACTGAAAGCACTGGCCTCTGATCTTTCTTGGCACTGGGGCATGTAACAAACCATTAGCAAAATCATATTTTATTTTCCCTTTTCAACCTGGATGCTTAACACGGGGGGGCGGCAAGCACTGAGAAGCTTATGAGGCCTATAATCTATGTAGTCTGTGCTCTGGCAACCTCTTCTAACAGCTTTTCTTGGTATCTGTTTTTAAATATTGACATGTTTAGTCTTTTAATACAAAAACTGTGAGGCATGAAGCGAGTCTAGCAGGGGACAGGATTTTAAGAGATGCAGGGAGGTAGTTTTTACACAATATGTGGTTAACCTGAAGAACTCCTTGCCAAGTTGCTAGAGCTGTTACAAGCCTGTAGGAGTTCAAGAGAGACTTCTCAGGTTTGTAGCGGTTGATCTATCAAGAATGTTTAATATTAAATAGAAAGATACAAACTCTACCGTAGGAAGTTTCTGAGCTGCAACTTACTGGAGGCTGGGAGACTTTCTGAGGAAGTACCGCTCCGTGGCTTTCCTACTCTGACATCCTTCCGCAACGGCATTTGCTTTTTGCCCCTGACAGAGCATGGTAATGAGAGAGGCACGATGTAAAGCCAGTAAAGCAGTAAAGCCAGTGCTGGGTTCCTTCCTGGGAAGCCTCGCTGTTTCCAGCTTGTTGGCTTCTGTAGCACTACAGGACTGGGGCGGGAGGGCTGCCAGGCTGGGTCTGGCCAGTGGAAAATCACTGAAACAGCCAGGACTTGATGTTTTGTAGAAGGGTGCAGCAAGTCCTGCAAGGTGCCCAAGCAGGCCACAGGAAAAGCTTTCTCTAACTGAATGTTACTGAACCACCCCAATTCAGCAAGTTGGTCAGTTATTCCAAGGGACCAAACTGGCAATGATCCACTATATTTTCCTGATCTGGAGGCTGATCATATCTTCACAGCCCTGTCCAGATTTTCTTGCATATTTTAGGACTAAAGGCAGTGAGTAGCTTGTTCGCTCTGGAATGAAGTACATACCAGTACTTCATGATAAGAAAGCAATGATTTGTCATTTGAAGATATTATGTTTCTGACCTGTGAACATATTGTACCCGTGGTAATTTCACTGATGAGCTGTGTTCTCTATAGTGTAACTGACCCAAGATTTGGACAGGGGTTAGGTTGCTGTTTTGGCTCAAGAGCCCGCACGAACTGCAGCAGGACGGTGCAAGAGCTCCCTGTGCTCGGCTCCCTGCTGTTTCAGGTCACAGCTGCTGCCTGGGGCCATCCCTCCTGCAGCACGGGGTGCAGAATCATAGAATCGTTAAGGTTGGGAGGGACCTTTAGAGATGATCTAGTCCAACCTCCCTGCACACGCAGGGTCACCTAGAGCATGTGGCTCAGGACTGCGTCCAAGTGGGTTTTGAAGATCTGCAGAGAAGGAGACTCCACAGCCTCTCTGGGCAGCCTGTTCCAGTGCTGTTACCCTCACTGTCAAGGATTTTTTCCTTAAGTTCCTGCACAGGACAGTGTATCTGCTTCTGAGCCAGCACAGCGCACAGCCCGAGGTGTTAGCAGAAACAGAAATCAGTGGCAGATGCAGTTCTGAGTTCTGAGCTACCATGGCTGAAAAATGGAAATCTGGCCTATTCCTCCATCTCCTGGGGCTAGCTTCCAGCAGAGGGACAGGGAACACAGCCTGGGCAGCGAGCCCTTTGCTTCTCCCTCTTCTCTCCCTGAAGAATGGCCAGCGTAGGTGAATTTGCCAGGAGAAGGTATTTCTGCGAAAGCAATGGTTTGCTTTCCAAGTGCAGGATTAGGTTGGTAGTTTCTTAGATTGTATTATCTCACTAAGAAGGTAGGAGCAAACAGGATGTGGGTAAGCAGTTGTTTGTTGAAAGGGAACAGCTAATTTCTGAAATACTGCTAATCACTGCTGAGTACTTGGCTAGTTTAGGCTGTGGACAGTAGGTCTCCAAAAACTGCAGGTATTAAATTATGATTGAAGTTTTTTCCGTTAGATGTCCTGGCTTTAGATAGAAGGTAAGTTGTTACTCCAAGCTAGTGGCTAGCTGAATATCCTGAGCCATGAGCAATACATGATACTCTGCATGGGCCACTGGAAGATAATTACATTAGTTAATGAATACTAGGATTAATTAATTACCAATTAATTACCATAGGGTATAGATAGCTAGTTGCCCATAGCAGCAGTGAATCCGTTACTGAGGGGAAAGGGATATGTTACAAAATGAATTGTTAGTTACCTAGGCTAAGGGCAGTTGACAGTTACTTTCTGAAGAGGACAGGCCTTAATAGCAGGAAAGCCATAGCTATAACTGTGAAAGCTCTTGCAGTACCACTGCGCTGTTCAAACACTTGCTCACTGTTCCTGAAGTCTGGAAGTTGACTTACCAGGTACCATTCCTGCAAGAGTTGAGGTTGGGTAGCTGCCTTGTCCGGTTGGGGGCACGTGGGGTGGGTAGCCAGGCAAGGTGGTGCTTGCCATATCACGACCTGGAAAGGGAAAGAATCAGGAGAGATGATCAATAGGGATAAGATCATTCAATATTATTTTGATATCATCTTATGTCCCACCATCAAGTGACTAGCAGCTTGATAGGCAAGTGCTGTGTGATGTGCTCATATATCTGCCGACTTTCCAGTGAAAATTTTGGCAGGAAGACTGTGATGCTTTTGATCTCAAGCTGTAAGGACGGATGTTAAAACTTGTCTTCTTGAGGCTCAAAAGAATCGCTGTAGGTATTTGAGCCTGTTAGAAATTCTGGATATATTTCTACTACATCAGTATGGCCCAAGCTGCACAGAGAATGGCAGCATGTTTGTTGCCAGAGTAGCTGAGGTCCTACATGCAGTGGATGCAGTTCCAAAACTGTGGTGACGTCTTAGCTCATGGTCAGTGTGGAAGGTACTGCAAAATGACTCAGGAGTTTTCTGTGCCTCTCTCTGTTCCCACCTCTGCCATTTCACCTGCTGATTATTTTAGCCAAGTCACTTCACTGCTGTATGCTTCTTTTTAATGCTGCAAACTCTTTGGGGCAAGGACACACTCTTATTGCTTTTGCACAGTGCCTAACACAAGAGAGATCTAATACTGATTGGAATCCTTCCAGATGCTGGTGTAATACATATAATAATAGGGTTGAAGAGCTTAATTTGATTTCCACTTCATTTTTATCACAGGTACAAGTTTTTGTTAATAATCCCCAAAGCCTTGGTATCTTTTCTCCACCAAAAAAATAGAGAGGGGGGTGGACTGGGTGGATGATTGCAGTTTGTTTTTCATCTCTTAGGAAGTGCAGCTGGAGGCTTCTTGGTTGATGCCAGAGGCATTTCCTCATTTGGATTGGTTAGTCTGAAAATGGGCCAGCCAGAAGGGCATTTTGCTGTTAGTGCTTATTGCATTTAAATGAACTAAAATCATCTCAGAAGCTGCTGGGAGTTTCAAGCCAAAAACAAAAACAAAAAAATAAAAAAAGGCTAAATAAATTAAGATAATCTTTCCCCCACAGCTGCTGAGAGATTTACAGCTCAACCTCCACTGCTGCCTACTGAGATCTCAGCCTGTTCCAATCATCCAAAGCCTTTCACATTCCCTAGGTGAGTTCCCTAGCTCACCAAGAAGTTTGTGCCATTTCTTGTTCCTTTATTAAATTTTCTCTATTCTGTCTATTCTAATGACAAGGGGACTGCAGTGTGATTCTCCTTTAGAAACGTCAGTTTAAGTAAGGTCCATTAACACTGCTGGAGCCCCTGGAACTGTGCTGGGGTGTATGAATGGAACAAGAGTAAGAATTGTTTTAGGTCGGTCCACGATAATTGATAAAGTAGGCTTTGGGACAACCAGGAAGCCTGGCAGAGGAATTAAGAATAAATAAAAGTTACACAGCAGAGCAACAACCAAATCAACATGGAGAATTAATCCTAACTCCCCAAAGAGGAAGTGTCTTTAGGAATGGGTGGGCTAAGCCAGTGTCACTGCTTTTGTAGATTCTGACTAAAGATTGCTGAAGTGATTTGCTCCATAAATCAAAAAGCAAGTTCCTTTTTGTACCTGAAGAGGTTCCTGACCCCCTCTTCTATTCTTTTATCACTTTTATCACAACCATTGCTTTAGTGATTTGTAGTTAAACAGTATGACTAGCACCTGCTAGATGTGGTTCTTTTTTTGTCATATGCTTTGAGGGAAGAAAACTTTGTTTAAAAATCTTGTCCCCTTGGTTTCCTAAGTTGACTGGTCTGAGACATAACTGTAGATGATGAGTGAGAAAACAGTGTCACTGAAAAGTTAGGGAGAACATTATATAGTAGCAGGCAAAATTAATTCCTTTGGACACTTCCACTTGATGGGAACACATACACACACGCTCTCCTACTTGATTGGCACGTAAGCCCCTACGTTTTTGTTCAGAAATGAGTGCGCAGAGGCTGATACTCAAAACTGAGTATGGGTAGTTCACTGGGAAGTGGACATCTGTCAAATCCAAAATCGGTAGAAAGAAAACAACAAACCAGGAGAGTATCAACACAAATAAGAGTCCCACAGAGAGCGTCTTAAAATGCTGCTACGTACAACCAGCCTTCCCTTATGTCCGCTCACTGTAAAGAGGTAAAGAGGATTATTAAATTCTGGTACTCCAGGGTTATGACAAAACTAGCACCTGTCCTGTTGACAGCATGTCTCCGATTCTAACTACTCTACCTTCTCCAAGAGCCTTCTGAGGGATAAACATTGTGCCTTTCTCACTTTGTCATAGTGCCTTATCTTTGTGTGAAAGACACACCTTCTTCTGTGTCTAATTCTCCAAAACATATTAAGGCAACTGCATCTCCTGAAACACAATGTCTTCTAGGTTAGAGGATGGGTATATGTCTCTGTATTCCTGTAGGACTATACTGTTGGAGAGACTCTGTGAGGGAATCCTTGTCTTAGAAAGCGCCAGTGCCCAGAGCTTAGGGATTCTTACTGGCTGCACTAAGGTTTTGGACCAAGAGCACAAAAGTCTTCTCTGCTGTTTTTCTTGCGGCAAGTCTCACCCGACAAGACAAAGGGAGAATGTTAGGTCAAAAGAGAAAAATAATGTAGGAACATGGAGGAGGTAGAGGTAAGGTTTGTTTCTTGTTCATCGGAACCTGTAGCCAGCGATCTGAACAACTTGTCTGTTGGAAAAGCCCCAGTGATGTTCTGTGACAGTGGGGTAAGAGCAGCCTCAGTGGTCTCCAAATTGGGGTCTCTGAACGCTAAGATGTTTCTCCCTGTTTCATCCAAGCCACCCCTCAGGTGCTGCAACGTGATGGTTTGGTCACCTTCCACAAGAGTTTTCCCAGGATCTACTGTAAACTTCTTCCTCTCTTCCCCTGCTCCCGCCTGCTGCTGCCATCTCCTCCAGCCTACTTTCTTCACCTGTACGTTTGAAGGCCTTAGTCATATTCCTTCGGCTTTAAAACTGTGGTGTGTGCCCTCCCTTGCTGGTCGTGGCAGGCCTCATGCCTGGCTCCCTGTCTGCTGCGGAGGCACCCGCTCGCCCTCCCAAGCTGGCAGCTGACTGCACCCGGTGCAGCTGGGCAGAGCTCACTGGCTGCTCCTGCATTTACCCAGCTCTTCAGTCGCTGTAACGACACGTGCTGAACTGCCCTGCTGACGGTCCTGGAGCTGCCGAGGTCGCTCAGGCTGCAGTCATCTCCCCTAGGCTGACACACGGTGCTCTGGCCTTGCGTACACTACACAAGGCATTGTGGTGCTTTAGGTAACACGGGATTCCACTATATAAACAGTTCCGTAGTGAGCCCCAAACCCATCCAACTGGGACACCAGCCACTTCTATGTAGTTACAGCTTTTATCCCATTTTACTCTACAAAAATGAAGGCCAGGCATGAAACCCATGGAGCTCAGAACACATGCTGCACAGGCAGATGTGAAAAAACGTTGCTGTGGTTGGCCCTTGCACTCAAAGAGCTTGCAGCATCTCCTGGCCTCCCCGTGAGACGAGAGCGACCCCCTTCCTGCAGCATCCCCACTCGCTGCGTGCGCGGCCAAGGCCGTTACCTGCTATCAGCGGCTGGCTGCTGGACTGCCCAAAGTGGGCGCCATGGTGAAGGAAGGCGCCGTAGCAAGGCGTGGACGCATCGTCTGAAAGGGCCAGGTGGAAGGGCTGCAGGTCAGCCTGCCCAGAGCCGGCCGGCGTGGTGGGGGTGAAAGGGGTGAGAGAGGCTCCATGAGGCTCTTGCTTTATACTGAGGGGAGAGGAGAGGTTTTCTGTGGTAGGGCAAGGGATGGACACGGACAGACAAAGGAAACGGGGGCGGGAAGAGGGGGGGAGGGAGGAGAGGAAGAACAAAATGGGTAAATGAAAATGGAGTGGTTAAAATCTACAGGGAAATTAATTTAAAAATGGAAATAAACATAAAAATAAAAAGGTTAGGGGTAGATTGGAGGAGCCAGTGCTGAGACAACAGCAGTAAACACACCTGAGGGTTAGGCCTGAACTGCAGTGATGCCTCTGCAGGGCAGCAGGGTGTGAGGGTGGAGTGCGGTGGCATGGGAGGAATGGGATGCGGGAACAGAGAAGTGAGCAGGAAGCATGCGAGACGGGAAGGACAGGACGAAGCATAGGGCTGAGGAAAGGAGAAGGATGCTCTGAAGCTTCTGTGCTCCCTTTCCTGCTCCTTTCTCTTGCTGGCCTGGCGGCTCGGGAGATGCAACACTGACTCAGTTGGGCCCAGGAAATTCACCACTTTGTTTCCTCAAACCCAAGATACCCATCCCTAGGAGAGCAGGACGGTTATGGGCATCTGTTAAACAGGATGCTCTGTGAAATGGCCAAAGTCTGCAAAGCCAAGCTCCGTAAACACTTTGACAAAAGAGGTACAGGCTAAAATGAAAAATGGGACTGTGCCGTTCATAGGAAGATAGATAGATCAATCAATTGATCTTGTTTACACTGGCACAGTTGGGAGCTTTGGTGATAAAGCCCTCAGGACTGACTTTGGTAGTTCCTAAAGTACAGGGTTGCCAGTCAGATATCTTGATGGAGAGACAGAAGGGGAGAGGGATGTGGGGGACGTTACAGAAGGTCTTATTTTCATTGTCGTTTTCACTGGGCCTCCATTTCTGCTGGGAAAACTTGCACAGGCAAAACAGAGAGAGTCCTGAAACTGCTCCTAGCTCAGCTCCCACTTAAGAGATGTGGGAATCGTAGAACTCAGTGACCTAAAACATGGGTACACCAGCACACCCACTGTTGTTGGGTCAGCCGTAATAGAGTCCTGTATTTGAACACCTGAAAGAGAAGTATGGATGATGTGATCAGATCCTATCCAAGTCATCTAGCAAACCATCCACCCTCAGGTAATCACAGTAAAGCCAGTAAATGTAATCCATTTCTCTGTGATGACGGCAAGTGTTACCAATGGTATATGAGATAAGTTAGCTCTAGTGGTTTTGATTTATAAAGAGAAGTATAAGTGTGACATATAATTAGGTCATAAATCTGACTTCATTAACAGAGAACTAGCTTAATGAAGTCTGGGCACCTTATTGTAAAGCTGCAGTGTTCACCTAGACAGTAAAGGGCTGGGCAGTTTTGGGCTCCAAATGCTGTTTATCTTGAAGGATTTATCTCTTAAAGGTTTGCTACCTGGCAAAAATGAGAGTTTGCCATCTGTGCTCTCCTCCAAGCTTTTCTAACCGGGTGACCAGCAAAGGTCTCTGATCACTGAGACTCCTTTTCAGGAAAGATGGTCCTTGTTCAGACCATTGGGAACCATCAGAAAGATCTGGCCAGTAGATTAAATTCCTCTTCAGTGAGGTTACTTACGTGAAGCCTCTAGGGTGCCAAGTAAGGACTAACATTTCTTCTCCCTGCCATAGGAAGCTCTGTTTGGCAAGGACCTTTCCTGGGGGATTATAGTGAATAGAAGCTGTATGTACAGTTAATGAGAATCATCAAAGGAAGCAGCACATTCGCATCCAGATTCTGCTTTACACTGCGGTGTACTATCCTACAATCCTACAGGTGATTCTCTACATCTAATTGCCCCGTCTCTGTAGACAGAGAGCCTGCAAAGCTGGTCGGGTGGCAAGGAGCACACATTTACCTCCAGGCCCTACAGGCAGTCACCAGCTGTTTGACAGTGCTGAAGCTTTTATCCAAAGTAGGTAAATTCTAAGTGATGCAGATACTTTGGATTAATGCTGTTACAGATCTATCTGAAGACAGAGGGCCCAAAGCTTCCATGTTTTGCAGGGCTAAAGGTCAAATGATATTATTCAAGGAAGCCGTTTGACAGTCATATCTAAGCAAGATGGGGACACTTCGGTGCTGGGTGTTTTCCAGGTTCCCTTTCCAGTCCTGCCTAGAACACAAGAGAGGATCCTAGGGCAGGTGTAGGGAGCCCCAGGGGAAGAAAGGGCAGAGAAGGAGATGGACTCAGGAAATGTGGGTGGGCAGAAGCAAGAGGTGCTGTGGGCAGAGGTTAATCCTGTTTGCACAGCCCCCAGGCACATTCAGCTTCCTGGTCCCTCCCCTGCTTTATTTCTCTTTTAAAGCGTGGAATTTTCAGCTATAATCCTTTCTAAACCACAGCATTTTTCAGGCGCTCTGTGTAAGTGAAACCATAATCTCTGGTAAAACAGACTGCTTAAGCTGCTGTAGCATTAGGCCAATCTGATCCAGCCCCTGGATTTCCTCTCTGCCCAGCCACCACAGAGAGGATTTCAGCCTGAAAGACCATCTAAAACCCTTGCGCTGGGAACAACAGTGGCAGGCCTTGCCTTGCAAAGCTGAGAAGGGTTAAGGGACCAGAAGCTATTTGTCCCAGCCTTCGGAGGCTGTTAAAGCCGCTGTCAGACTCACAGCAGAGATGAACCCGGCCCTTTCTTGAACACATCAAGGCTTATGAAGAAAAATTCCTCACACCTTCCAGAGGCAGCAGCTCTTACTCAGTGCAGGGGGGATAAAGAAGTCAACAGTATCATGGCAAAGAGACAGGGATACCGTGATGCTAAACACTGCGCGCTCTAACAGCAGTGGAGAGGATAAGGCCAGACAGCAAATAATTGCACAGTCAAAATTCAGTCTCTTATGTGTCTGTCTATTTATCTGTCAGTCTGCACTCTGCAACTGCATAGGCATAACTTACCTCCTGTACATCTGCACTGGCGGATGGCATTTACACAGTTTTACTTCTGTGTTGTCCAGCTCTCCACTGACTAAAAGCTCCTAAATTCTGTCTCCAATATAAGTCCTGCCACTGCTATGCTGGAATAATTGCCCCAGCAGTGAATTATAGCTCCAAAGTGTGCCAGTGTAGACGGGATCAATTGATTGATCTCTCTATCCACCTATGAGTGGCACAGGCCCATTTTTCATTTTAACCACCTCAAACTTTGCTGCACCTTTTTTGTTCTCACTTCCCGTGCTCTCCTTTCTCTAATTCTTTCGTGCTTGTAAAGAAGCAGAGCGATAGGAGGTCCATACTGCCCCTTTCTGTCCCAGGTCCTGCTCGTGCCATCCAGCCAGCAGGCCGTGGAGCATTTCATGTCGCTGCGTCTTGCTGCGAGGGGTGTCCCTCAGTAAGATGACATTAGGGAAGCCCGGAAGAGGTATCCATCAATGTTCATTGGCATGGAAATGTCCTAATAATGGAGCTGGGAATGGAATGAGTTTTCAGCCCCCTCCCAAAGAAGTAGAAAGCTCTTCTCATCCCAGGTTTCTTTCTTCTAAATGGTACATGGTTTCCTTGGTTAAAAGCAACCTAAAATATCAGCCAATGTCATGGTGAGGGAAATCTGGAAGGATCAGCAGGGTGGGATAAAGCTGCAAGTGTAGCAGAGGACTGAATATTTTCTGCACCTATAGCTGCTCTCTTTCTGACTGTACTTGCTGAGTTATGGCTGTTTTCCTTCTTTTCTAACTCTCTCTGTTATTCTGGTGGAGAGCTAGCACTGGCCTAAATTCCCCCCGCAAATGAAGGGATTTTGGCCAGACAGGGTGAGCGGAAGATTCACAGCTTTGGGTTCCTATAGAGACTCATCTCACCTTTTATTGTACTCTCTGCTGCTGCTGTTGGGAAGGGAAACTGGGGGGTTCACGGGACCGGATAAGCTGCTTGTTTTTCACTGCAGGTTTCCTGGCTGTGGTCAGTGCTCCTTTCCAGCAAACAAGACTATCAAGATGGCACGCGACTGCTTAGGGGGCTGGCTTGTGTGCACCCACTTAATCCAACCCTGCCTACCATTTTGGCAACAGCTGGTGTCCTTCACCTTTTCCTGTGGTCTTCATAAAATCCTTACACAATCTCAATGCCTCACAGTCTTTAGAGCACATATCCTTACTTCATCCCCATAGGGATCGCCACTTGCTCCATAGGGAACTGACACCCAAGAAGAAAAGGGATGTACCCAAGTTGATGCAGGAAGTCTGTGTCGAAGCTGAACTTTATCCTAGGTGTCTTGAATCCTATGCTTAGCCCCTAGCCACTGAGACATCTTTTTTTTTTCTCTATTTACATTCTGCCCATGCTAACAATCTCATTCTTAGAAAGAATGGAAAACAGAATGGGACTGAGTCCTTAGCAATCATAAACTTCACACTACGGCCAGGGGAGCCACTTCACTTTCTGCCCTGTGAGACCTTGCATCAGAAATTCCCGATGCCATGCAGAAGACCAGTGTGGCCTGACACATCATGTTTTTCAGTTTTCCTCTCTGCCATGTGAGAAGAGCCATTTTTTTCTTTCTTTTTTTTTGTAGTATCCCAGCTTTTCTTCTGCCAGAACTGTATGCAAGTTGCACTCAAGATATAAATCATTCTGAGGAGTTTGTTTTTTAATTATCTGCATTAATAACAGCCCTTTGGTAGACCAATTGAAAAGCTTGTAAAGACTAATGTACTTCTGGTTATACCTTTCCTGCCTTCTGTTTGCACTATCTGCTAACTGGGGAGGGAGCCTTGAAGGCTCAGGTTTATTTTCTGCTTTTGCACAGACCCACTGAAAGTCAACTCCATGAGGCTCTCAGCCTATTTATTTGCAGGTGGAGCTGATGAAGAAACATATGCTTTAAAATCAGGGGCGGGGGGAAATGATGTGCCAGGGTATTTGGCAAACAGGCAAGTTCAATGGAGGCCCCTGAGGGTGTTGCTTTTACAGATGACTCCCTGTCTTAAAGGGAAGCGTGAGCTTAAATTCCTTGGTGGTTTGGGACTTGAATGTTAGCACTTAAAGAAGATGCCTTTGACATAGATGCTGGAAAATGTAATTAGAACAGAGAGCCTGCCAGCTCCCCGCTGCCCGTGTGGGAGCACCGCGAGGCTTCGGCACAGAGACGCCCACGCATCGTAGCACAGGGCAAACCTCCCTGCGTAGTCCGCAACAATCCTACCCCACCAGAGAAGGGCCAGAGGCTGCCACAAGCTCCCAGTTCCTCCGGAAGACACCAGTGGGCAACGTCCATTGGTGGGCAAGCATCTGACCTGGGTAAATCCAATGCAGTTGATGGTGTTCAAAAGTTATTAACATTTGCTGACGGGGTTGCCTAACTCAGCTGTAAATCTCAGTCTTTGCGGTCAGTGCACAAATGCCACATCACAGATAGTTTCATCATAGCCATCCTGTTTGGATCCTTCATTCAGCCTCAAGAGGAAAGCTAAGATCTAATAGTTAGGAAGCCTTTCTAATTCTAGTTCCTAAAAGAAGCCCCTTTTGGCAGTGCAGAGTGTGGCAGCTGGCACTGCTGCCCTCTTGCCAAGGGAAACGGGCTGGGAACGTCCCCTCGCTGCTCTTGCCATGAGCCAGTTCACTTAAACGCTGATTTAAGGCAGGCAGGAATTCTTTCAACAGTGGATTTCATCCATTTCTGGGTTTCTTGCTGCAATAGAAACCCAAAATGGACTTGGAATGTTTCTTGCTGCTCCCCTCTCCAGCCTACAAGCCTTCTTCTTCAGCATCATAAACTTATTGTTAATGAATCTTCCATTGGAAGCATGGAAATAGTTTATGTGAGTCCTTCCTTCTCCCTGCTGTTTCTGTCTGTTCCAGGGAACTTTTGTCTGACTGTTTATCACCCTCGGCCATTTGTTCAGGGGAAGAGTAGTAGTAACTAACGCCTTTTGCCTTCCCCTGGCAAGATAAGAAGATGTTATCTTTCCTTGGGGATGGGAAGCTCCTGATGATATTTAGAGGTCCTGTGAAAATCTACTTTTGCTGATCTTAAGCAGCAGATGAGCAGCTTCTCACAGCCTCTTTGCAAGAGTGATCCCTCATTTCAGCGCAAAGCTGGAGCTTTGAGGGCAGCTCTTCACCGCTCCACCTGGAGCAGGTCTGAGCCCTCCGTGTGACACAGCACTGCAGACTGGCTCCACGGGCCCCATCTGCTACCTGTCTCTGCTCCTGCTGCAGCAGGACCACAGCAGCCTTGCAGTAGCCGGGTGGCTACCACAGGGCACGCAGGCACCCAGCGAAGCGCCACAGGCTGCCCCACAGCTACCGGCCGGGCCGCAAGGGCCGCCGCAGACGCTGCCTTCGCGTTGTCTGCGGGATTTGCCGGCGCTCAAGCCTGGTCTTGGCTCCCCGCGGGTGGTTATGGACGTGTTCTTGAGTCAGTGCCCTCCAGCCCTGAGCAGAATTTTTCACCAGTCTGAAAAAGGAAAAGGGGAGGGAACTACTCCCCCTCTCAGTGTAATGATACAAATACAGCTGATTCTAATGCTCATTTTAATCATGATTTAAAACAGCAAGCTGGATCAAGCATCATTTGCACTGTGTAGATGTTTTCTAAAAGGTTGATTTTTATGGGCGGTAACAATGACATATTTTGACAAATACAACATTTACACTAAACATGATATTTCTTTTTTACTAAGCAGATGAATTACATCTGTGCACATTTATTTAAGCAATTATATTGTTTAACATAATTTGTCTTTACATATTATTGTGGGAAAATGGTGAATGATGAGTCCACGTTATTGTTTTATTAGATTATTAACTTTTTACTCGTGATTTGTGTCAAGTTATATATGGATGGAAATTAGAATTCAATTAAAAACAGCAATTATAATTTATTCCTGCTAATTAAATAAAATGACCACAAGTACCCTGACTTCCTGAATATACTGGAATCAGAAAAGCAAGCTTCTCCAAAAAATATATGCATTAAAAACAACTTGCTAAGTGCAGGAAAGGAAATATATATGTGGAAAAGAAGGAAATTGAGCTGATTTTGGAACCCGATTTTAGAACTAATAGATCTCATCCTTTCATACCAAGCTTAATCACTCACTGACAGAGGAAAACAAATGTTCCTGCTTTTTCAAATCCTAGTTTGCTTCTTAGTTTTGAATGACCTAGTTATTGAACTGAACAAAATTCTCTTCATTCACTCACTAAGCTGAAACGAAGGAAATATTATCTGTTCACCTTGCAGGAGGCTGAAGTTGTCAAAAAATTGTTTATCATTTCAACACACTTTTCATGCAAGGGTCCAGCCAGTGATTTCTGCATGCTTAGCATCACAACTTTCTTCAAAACTTCAGCAGAAATCAGATGCTGTTTAAACACTAGTTCTATGTAATTTAAGGGTCTTTCAGACATAGCAAATATTGGCCTTAATATCAGTAATTATGATTTAATTTTGCCTAAGCTTGTTTTAAAAAGGAAAATAGTAACTCATTTTTAAAAAAATAAATGAAAATTCTGACTCTGTGACAAGGTCTGGAGGAAAGTGAGATCTGAGGAGTTCCTACTGTTTTGGTGCCTTTATTTGAAACATCATGAACTGCCTGTCAGGATTTCTCACTTCGGATCATATTTTTTCCTGTAGGGAAGAAATGACTACTTAGTTGAAACTGCCAGGATTGACTTTTCCTTTACCTTTCCTAGAGTCTTAGGGGCCATGAAGCAGGTAAATGCTGCTCTACCGCAGTGTGTTAGTAAGGAGGCTTGCAAGCCACGCGGGGAAGCCTCCTGTGCCGCGTTTCGCACTGCGCTGCCTTTCTGCCGGGCAGGTGCTGGGCCAGCTGCTTGAGCTGGAGGGGCAGCATCCCCAAACTGTTCATATAAGTCCCCAGAGCTCAGAACTGGGTTTGAAGCCGCCTCACTTCTCTCAGGCAGGTTTGAGAGCATCCACTAGGCTGAGAAATTACCTGAAAGACGGTATTTGATACTGGTACTAGCAGGTAATACAAGGCTGCACTGTAGGTAACTGTGCTGCTAGAGACTGTCATTGAATAGAAGGGCAGGGAAGATGTCTGCCTGTTTGGCTGCCCTAATGTCATCTCTAAAAGGCCTCCTTGCTCTTGTCCTAGGACACCCTGCAGACTCAGGTGTTATCTCGAGGAGACCTACCCACGCAGAGTACAAAGTCTGTGTGTAGTCACCTCAGGATGTAAGATTTTGTTGCAGTTTATAAAAAAGTGTCCTCAGCTCAGACTTCCCAGACAGAAAAAAATATCACTAGCTCTTCCCCAAGCAGAGCCTTGTTCTCAACCTTTAGGAAGACTTTAGAGCCTCACCAGCCCATGACTAGCTGGATGCTGCAGCTCCCTCAGCTCACACAGTTCTGAGCAAACACCGCTCCAAAAGTCATCAAAAACATCAACAGTAGGTAATTATCCAAAATTGTGGATAAGATTATGTATCTAACAATGTAATGAGGTATTTAGATACAGATGATGCAGAGTTCCCTTTATCTGTCTCGGAGTTCAGTGATATTGAGGAGCTAGAAATGTTGCATTGTTTGCATCATCCCCGTCCAGACAGAGGCCACGCGACATGCCCAGTGCTGCGTATGAAGCCTGAAGCCCTAATTCCTTCCAAGCCAAGAGCAGCCGCAGTCAGCGGACATGCGGCCTGGGATGGGAACGCAGGTGCCAGCCTGTGCCCTGGGTCATGCCGAGCACTTGCAACCAGCAGCTCGCTGCTGGCGCTTCCTGCAATATCCTGCCCTGGGAGAGGGAAGTGCACGGGGCGCTGCCGGCCCCCAGCCTCTGCCTTCCCCAGGAGGCAGCACTGAGCTCCTCGCCTCTCTGGTCCTTCCTGAGAACACTGCCCAGCCCCATCGCCCAAACATCATGAATCATTCATCTTTAATAGATTATGCAAATAAAGGACATCAGATCAATGAAGATCAATAACTGCGACCATTTAATTGCCAGCAAAACCATTTTAAGAATGAGCATTATCTGCAGTCCTTTCTTGGGTAATGGCACCATTAATCCAAACGCTGGATCCTGGCCTAAGTGTAGAGGAAAAATTCTCCAACCCTCTTCCCCGCTGCCTTTCAGGGTGTCGAGGTTTTTTTCTCTTTTCATTTCCAGTTTCTGAGTTTCCCCATCATTACCACCAATGAGCAGCTCCTAGCGCTAATAGTTCTGCTTTTGTTACTCTGCGCTGATTGAAATGTCGCATACAGATTGAGATGTTAGTGCTAAGTTGCCACCTGGGAATGTCAAGCTGGGTCTGAAATGAACTTTTCTCACTCTTGGATCCAGATGGATCAGATGGGGATGTTCCCAGGCTGAGCTGGGAGTATTCCAGGGACTAGGATGGTGGTGGTACAGGGTGAGACATGGGGAGGATTTTCTGCCTCTGACCACAGCCTCTTCTGCAAGACTAGATCTATCTTCTCCTGTACCCTGAGTCATCATGTCCTGAATTTGGGCAGTATCTCCAGCCTTTGGGAATTCATCTCTAATGTTAACAGGCTCAAATGTACCATTTCTCTTAGGGAGAAGGACAAAAGAGAATGATCTTCGTGACCCCTTTGAATTTAAACTCTGTAACCTCAAGATTCAGCTAAGGGGTCCTGCCTTCCTTGAAGGAAAGACAGTCCAGCTGTTCTGCTGGCTTTGCCCTCCTCGAATTGGGAAGTATTTCCGGTAAGAGATATAGGTCTGCTGGGTGGTAGATGCTGGATTTTGTCTTGCATGTGAGAATACATAGAAAAGTGACACAGTTTTGCCACGGGTGACCCATTTTTCTGGTGAGCAAAGAAGCTGTGTGGCTACAAGGCTATTCTGCACGTTCTAGGCACTCTCAGTGTACAGGGACCCCCTCGTGGTTCTCTGTGACGCCCTGCAGACCCCCCACTGGCTCTCCTTGGTGTTTGGGGTAGCTGTTGCTAATCCCATGTGGTCCAAAGTTTCTGGTAGCTAGGTGTTGCATGCAGCAAAATCCTTTTGTGAAGCGTTTGCTGAACAAGCAACAACTGCCTGCATCTTCGCTGGCCCCATTCGCATGGCTTACCCGTTCGTTTGTTTTTTCAAGAAAAAGCGGAGATATGAACTCCAGCAGTCCTGATTCTGCACCATCACAGGGCAGCTCTGCGGCTGAGAAGCGGCAGCTCCTTCCCCTGCTAACAAGACCCGGCTCTGCATGGGCTATTTCCCAGCTCATACTGTGGGGTTTCCAGAGCGGGTGTTGCAGTAGTAGGGGAGATCCAAGCCGGGGCATATCACCTGAGCCATGCCAGCTGCTTTAGCTACCAGAAGGAGCGCTCAGATCTGTGATAGCTGCGCGAGCAGGAAGCCCTAACGGCTACAACAAGCCCTAGAAGCCCCTTGGAAACGGCTGTGGCCCCGAATTATCTCATGTGGTCCTAGATATGGCCAGACCAGGCACTGTAAGAGCAGTGGCAGGACGGCATGCCCTGGGAGCGTGGGGAAGGCCTGTGCTCTTCAAGTCATGTGAGCGCACCCCGCAGAGAGGACGTCCCAATGGGGCGGCTGCTGCAGCAACTGCCGCGGGTCTCTGCACATCCAGCTCTCTGGCTCTTGGTCTCGTGTCCTGCCCTGCCTTCCCAGTCACACCTGGGTTCAATGTGCCTGCAATCAGGGAAGGAGGGAGGCTATGAACAAATTTCTTATGCCAGCTGCTGCTGGAGAATCGTGGGCCTAAGGAAGAAGAAGTTTAGCAGTCACAGTTCAGCAAACTTCAGTATTTAATTTGCAAATGCCCCTTTCAAATTCCAGGGGTGAGTAAAACATAAATTATTATCTTTCCTTTAGAGCTCCGAGTGTGGATCATGGCTAACCATGAACCTCATGTTGTCAGACATAAGGAAGAAATCACAGTGCACACTCTGACATACCCGTCCTTTACCGCCATCCATCCCTAAGCCACATCCGGGCACAGCTCCTCACTCCCACCTGGGTTTAGCTCCCTTGGGCTCATCCCTTGGCACCTCTAGGTGGACCCCAGACTGCCAGCGCTCCCCAGCTCAAGCTTCTCTGCATCCCTTGCTTCCTCCATAGTCTTTCTGTCCCTTTCCATGTTTGCCACAGAGGGGTATCTTGCATTAGCAGAAAAAGCAGAAGCTAATGGTGATGAGGGAAATAAATAAAAAGCTTGATTCTGCTGTTCGGTCAGGCAGCTTACCGGTCACCACAGGGTATGTCTGGGGTCCTGACACGTTGGTCCCCAGGTCTGGGTTAGCAGAGGTGGATAGACTTGATTTGACTTCATCGAGCCCCGGGGTCAGAGCTGGGAGGGAGTACTCATTACCCTGGGGAGGAAGGAGAGAGACAGCTATTGATGCGCACAGAGAGGGGCAGCCGGGTACAGCTGGGGGTGGAAGAGGGAGAGGCAGCCCTGCACAGATGGAAGAGGAGGAGGAGGAGGAGATGAGGAAGACAACGTGGCGACAGGGCTGGCTGGGGAGGTCGCTGGGACGAGCTTCTGCCGCCCCGCGTGCCGCGGCACAGGGCTGAGCGGGGAGGCCGAGCGCGGGCCTGGCCCGTGGTGGCCAGAGGCCACTGTGTCCTACGCGGCTGCGGCCAAGGGGGTGTCTGCAGTGCGAACGGCGGCTTCGGGAAGGAAGGGGAATGCCACGTTCCCACACGGTGGCCGAGCAGGGGGAGGAAGCGCCTGCCCTGGGCACGGGGAAGCAGGGGCGGAGGAGCCGCGCTGCCCCGGGAGGGCTCTGCGCTGCCGGGCCCGCCGGCCCTGCCGCCTGCCACTGCCTCTGCCCTCGCGCCTTCAAAACAAACAAAGGAGCCTCATCCGCGCCCTGCCACGCTGTGCACTGGGCTATGAAATTGGGGAGGGGGGAGCCACATGGCCAACAGAAGGGTGGGAGGGGGAGAGCCATTGAATGTGAAAGGGTGTCCTGTCCGAGAGGCTCTGGTAATTGCCTTTTTATTGTGGCAGCCTCCGGACCAGACGCGGGAGCTGGAGAAACCGGGAAGGCTACAAAACAGCAGGAAAAGTTGCTCTGATTAATATTACGTTAAATTAAAACTGATTTTCTGCTCTTTCTGCTCTGTTTTTTTCCATGCACTTTCCCAGCCCCCTCCGTGCGGCTCCCCCCGCTCCGGGGGGCTCCCCGCGCTGCCCCCTCCCCGCCCCGGCCCTGCCTGCCCAGGACTGCCGAGTCATTTCCAATTCCTTCTCGTATTGATCTTCCTGTAGAAATCAGTTTTGTAATTAGCTGCAAATTAGGCCTTCTACTGGGGGTGAGCCTGCCCCCTGATTTATCACCAGAGTAATTCGCTGTGATCGGAGAGAAATTAAAATGAACTCAATTAGGCTTCGGATTTGCTTTATGGGCCCTGCTCAGAGTTTCAGGGGGAAAAATGACTGTGCTGGTGCTTAATAGTCTAATGAAAGTAAATAAAGGTTATTCATTGTAATAAACCCAGGGACTCTGGGATGAAGGGAGTCCACAGCCAGCCTCTCCTTCTCTTCCTTTGTTGGTTTATGGCTTGGGGCGGTTTAAAAAGACTTTTGATTTTCATTTTATTAAGACAAACAGCTTTTGGGATAAAAGACTGGGGAAGCGGGAGAATGAAGGGAAGGGGAGGGGGGCAGAGTGGCACAAGTGTAGAAAACTAGGTTGAAGACCAGAGTCAGGCCGCAGCTTTGGGCGGTGAGGGAGACTCCTCGCGGGGCCGGGGCGGCCGGGTCCCCCAGCAGCGGTGCGTGCTGGCCAGCCCGCGGGGCAGCGCGTCTGCGTGCGGGCGTCCGCGCAGAGCCCGGAGCGGGGCTCGCAATCCAGGAGGAGCACGGTGCGCACAGCAGGTCGGCAGGGCGGGCAGAGCCGCGGCGTGCACACGCAGCAGTGCAGTTGCAAATGGAAAGTGCTGTATCATGTGAACGCAACATGGGCATAACGGCAGGTCAGCGCAAGAACAACGGATGGAGAGCGGAGGAGTGATTCCAGTGAGGGAATCTCCCTGCCCTCACCCTGTGGGCTCTTCTGGATCTGCATTGCCAGGCTGGCCCTCACCTGCTCAGATTTGATGTGCTCTGATGTTTGAAAGACGTCAGGGTAAGAAGGACGCTCAAAAACTCGATCTAAAGCTTCCAGCTGCTGCTGGGTAAAAGTGTCGGCACGAAGGTGCTTCCGCAAACTGTCCACGCTGCTCTGGGAATCTCCATTGGGAACCGAGCCCTCGGATACATCTGCAGGGCACAGACAGAGAAAACGGAGTTAGCACCACCCTGGCTCGGGTCAGCAAGGGATGGGGGCAAGAAAGCAAGTAGGAGAGGAGCCCTCCGGCTCTGCGCAGGAAGCCGTGTCCCTCCTGCGGCGTGCAGAGGCCGGGAGACCCGAGCGGAGCCCCTTCCTGGCCTGCCGGAGAGGCTCCCGCTGCCTCTGGGGCCCTCCTGCCCAGCGTAGTTGGGGCTGTGGAGAATGGGGCTCAGCTCAGAGATGAGTTTTGGTTCCACTGATTTTCAGGGTTAAAAATTGCCAAATCCCCATTGCTGAGCATAAAATGGGAGCGAAGCACAGCGATTAGCGCCGGTAGAAGGCTGCTGGAGAGGCAGCTCGCAGAATGGCTGGTGCGGAGGAAGGAGCGGTGCTGTCCTGCCGAGGGCTGACGAAGCCTGAAGTGGGGAGAGTGCTCTGATAGAGCTTGGAAGCGGCTCTGTCCCGCTTTAGCTCGCTCGTTGCAGTGGAAGTTGTGTCTCTGTTACGATTTCCCTGCTATCTGATCATGCCCTGTCACATCCCAGATGAATCTTTCTCCCCTCACCCCAGATATCCTGGGTGATCCCATTTCTCACATTTCTGTTTCACACAGACGAGTCTCCGTGGAGCCCTCCGTCCTATCCAACGTATATTGGTTTCTGTTAGGATCTATTATAAACCGCCCACCAAAATGAGGGGAATCTTTGTCTGTGACTGTCCCCCTTCTTATCCAAATCCCAGTCCCACTCTGCGGGAATCAGCCTCCATTGAAATCCAGTATTTTAGCCAGGAGAATCTCCTTTTCTGGGATAAGCAGCATCAGAAGTGCATCTCTGTCCCGCAGCAACCCTTTGACGCAGTCCGATCTCACTGCAGAGTGTCTCCTGTCACCTTCCAGGTGTCTCTATCTCTGTCATGCCACCCCTGTCTGATGTGCTAAGTCTGTCTCTGTTAGAGCCCACTCATCCCCTCTGGGGTGAGGTGAATCCATTATAAATGTCCTGCCCCATCCAAAGCGAATCTTCCTGTGTGATAAACCATCTTTTCACCCATCTGTTTTTTTTTCTGTTATCCCCCAACTCAAATGAAGTGCATTTATCTCTGTTATAACCCCTTCTTATCTGAAGTGAGTCTCCTGCTATTAGCATCTGTCACAGCCAAGGTGAGTCTGTCTGTTATAACCTCCTGTCCCAGCTGAAGTGAATCTTCCTTTGTCATAATCCCTCATCTCATCTGAGGCAAGTCTGCTCATTACTGTCTTCTCCGGCCGTGCTGAGTATCTTTCCACTGTGACCGCTTGGTGTAACTTTGGTGAGCCTAGGTACACACTCACTCTCCCGCATCCGATACATCCCTGTGCCCTCCGTGCTGAATCTCTGCCTGCTGTCTCCATTGGACAAAGGTCTGACTGTCCTATGACCCTGTGTAACCTACGATCAGGTTCTCCCTCCTACCTGCAGCTGCCTGCCTGCTTTTCACTGTTATTCCTCAGACCTCAGCCTCTCCCAGCAGCTTCCTGTCTCTGGAGCAGAAGGAATTTGCTGTCTGGCAAGGAAGTGGTTGAGGCACCTGCATCACCCTCTTCTCTCGCCCCGTGATGGAGAACGTGCCAATGGCAGGACGCTGCTTCTGCTCCCGCAAGCCTGGAGTGGCATTCCCTGTGGGAAGGCCAGGAGCAGGCCGCTTGTCCCCGTCAGCTTTTAGCCCATGGACAATGCCATGCTGGCTGCTTTCCTGGCACACTTCATGTCCAACTGGTGGCCTAGAGTAATAACTGAGCCTGCTGCCTCCTGGCTATGAGATATATCCGTTTATAGGTGATTATATGATATGATATAATCAATAGTACATTATATACAGTAACGTAGTACAGTACCACTCACAAGACCATAGACAATATTACATATTGATTTGTCCTAGCCAGCAGCCTTCCCTCGAGCAGCCCCTTCTTTCTCTCTCTTTCTCTGGCTCTTTCCTTTCCACCCCTAGCCAGAGTGGGGCTGTTAACTGGCAGTGATCCCTGGCGGGTTCACCCTCTTCAGGCTTATCCCCATGGGGGCAAATGCTGATGTTCCTGAAGGCTGCAGCACATGACAGCTTTGACAAAGAAAAAAATAAAGCAAGAACCTGGCTTGCTGGACTGCACGCTGTGTTAGTTAGTGCGAACTGCACCGTTGCTCGAGGGGTGGCTTTCAGAGGACTAAAGTAACTTGGGTCTCAAGCTCCTAATTGCAGTAGTCACTTCTCTCTGGTCCTCCCTGCAGAAATCTGCCAGGGAACTGCTGGGTCCAGGCTCACGGAGAAGAAGAATGTATCTGTAGTGAGGCTTGTCGCGCTTTGCCTGCGCCCTGTGCGGCTGCTTGCCTTTAAGGATGTTTTTCCATGCGTCTCAGTCACTGCGCCTGGCTGTGCCACCATTTTGTTAACACGCATTGGGATTCTTGCAGTTAGTCACCGCTCTGCTCTGCTGTAGGGTCTGCCTCAACCGATGAGCCTGAGCAGCCGTTTGGCTGAGGGGGCTCTTTCAGGTTTATTTGCTCTTCCAGGATGGCAGCCCTGCAGTGCTTGGTGCGCGAGGGCGGCAGCTCAAGCAAACACTCCAACTTCCTTGGATGGTCATGAGGCCAGATTTTAGCCTCTGCAGCTTGTCCTGCACTCCAGGCGCATGCACACAGGTACTCGCAGCCTGTGTGTGCTGTGGAGCCCGGCGCGCGTGGGTCTGCCCGCATGCGCGGCCCCTGCCTTTGTGTGCAGGAGCTGAAAGCAGAGCCTGCCCAAGTCGCTGCAGGAGTCTCTTTCCCTTCATTTATTCAGGGGCCCTTCAGATCTTGACAAATCTGTCACTCTAAATTTGCGAGAGATTATGGTGCTCTCTCCCTAGCACGGAGAGAGGTGATATATGATATCTGCTGCCCCTATTGATTGCCTGATCTGGTGGCAGAGGGCTGGCGAAATGAACTTGAAATGAACATCATGCCTCAACTCATTGTGCGTATAATACACTACTTAATCCCACATTTTTCAGCCGCTATGGAATTCAATTGATCAATCATGTCCCTCTGATAGTACTGTTTTAGGGGTTATTGCTGCTCTGCTCGCTGACCTTATTTATTTATTTATTTATTTGTGTGAGTGTGTGTGAGGGTGTCTCTGTGTGTGTACATTTGCCAAACTCAGGGGCAGCTGATAAAAAAGGTCCTCGTATAGTCAGTGGGAAATGAAAGGAAAAGATGCTGGGAGGAGAAGGAGAGCAGCAGGGTTAGATAAAGAAGCAAAACGATCAAAGCAAGAGAATAGACAAGGATGGGTGGAAAACTTGTGAGGAGAAAAGGAATGAGCAGCCTGGACAGGAGGTCTGAGTATGTGCGTGCGCACTCTGCGACAACCTATGAAGTCTTGACCTCTGCCTTTAAAATCTGCAAGGACAGAATTTGGGCAGAGAACTCTAGGCTGTCTAGACATGGCCCTGTCTGACTGCCTTATAGCAGGACTGAACTGAATAATGGTAGGGCACACAAATACCAAACTTCCCACTGCTATAATACGAGTTGTGCATGCAGCAGTTTACTGACAAAACAGTGAAAATTTCAGAGAGATGATCCTGAAAGATAGAGATTTATAGGTCTTGTATTGCTAGCGCTTCACAGATTCACAGTCATAATCAGTACATTTTCTCCAAAACCAAAGCAATGTAAATCCTCTGTTTATTTACTGGTATCAGAACATAAAGAGGGTAGGGTTTTTTTTCATTTTTTCTCCATAAACTTTAAAAGACAGAAACTAGCATCCGTTTTCAGATGAAAGCTGCATCTGGCTCTGCGAGCAGGAGTTTCAGGGGAAGTCCAGGTATTGCAGCGCACAGCTAAGGCAGGGAAGCTGGCAGGCCGCGGGTATGAGCAACAAAGCACAGCGAGGACACGGAGGAGATGGCGCCTGTCAGGGGGCTGCGCGGGAAGGGACAGGCCGGCCTGGGAGCACTGGCACTGTGGAGCTCAGCGCTATGCTCCGCTCATGGGGACATTGCCAGGAGTAAGAACTTCCTGCAGGGGCCGGGCAGAGAGAAGAGCTCTCGGAAAGGTGGCACCTCCGCTGCAAGAGGACTTGGGGAAGCTGTACTAGCTTCAGCATTAGGAAGCACCATCACTTTTCCCAGGTCCCTTTCTAGTAGCACAGGAATCTCCAGGACTGTGAAACCTCTGGGGCACCTCTCTGTTAAATCCATGGGATCTTAACAACATCCTGAGAGGTGAACCAAGGCCGTGGTCACTGTGCTGCTCGTAAGGGCGCACAGGTGCTGTCAGCGTGATCAGAACCGCGCGCGTAGCAAGCAGCATCTCGCTGCCCGGGGCTGCTGGGGAACGCGCAGAGCCAAGGCTGGTGGGAGCCTTCGCACAGGGCACAGAGAGGCTCCACAGGTGTCACAGAAATGCCCTGACAGGTAACAAGGAAATGCTCTGCCAGAGGACACAAAAACAACTGTAGCTGAATCTGACACAGGGAATGTACCATTAAATATCTCCAAAGTAAAGAGACATTTGCAGGTCTGGAAGCTACAGAGACACAATTATGCACAAGGGGCACAAAGCGCTGTAACAAGTAACACAGTCCCATCCCTAGCTGCAGGGGACGGAGAGCAGCCTTCTCTGGGTAGGCCCAACTTGCTCAGCAAGTAATTTCTAAGCGCTCTTATTATTTGTGCCCTGGGAACACCGTGTGGCTCAGGAAGGCGGAAGATGCCGCGGGACACCGGTACCGCTGGCACCGAGGTGAGCCGCACCGGCAGGGCCGCCGGCACCCGGCGACACGTCTGCGCCGCGGGGGCCCTGGGCTCGGCAGCGCTCCTGGCTCTGCCCCTGAAACCCGCGGGCACCGTAAGGGCAGACGTGAGCGGCATGGGAAGCCCCAGGCAGGCCACGCAGCACAACCCCCAGCAGAACCCTCCTCCCTGCGACTCTCCCCATCCTCAGCCTCCTCTGTGGTAATGCAGCTCCTGCCCGTTCTCTGGTTTCCCTTCTCTTTTTTCCCTGTCTGATGTGTTCCCATGTCCCAGCGCAGCCCGGCCTGTCAGGCATCTTTCCTGGACATCCCCCGGGGGCACTTTCACAGCACTGCCAGTTGTTGCAGTTTCAAACTCAATTGTTCTCCTCGGTACTGAGGCAAATGGAGTCATTAATTACCTTCTATCGGCTGGGCCGAGTTCAGAACGCGATCAATAGGCAGCGCTTGTCATTCACGGCAGCCGCCTGCGCAGGCCCAGGAAGCAGCCCTGCCTTCCCAGCCCTTCCCAGGGTGCGGGCTGGGAGCCCGTGTTCCGCTGGGAATAGCCCACCTGGGCTCAGCCGGGCCTGGACCGCAGATGGGGACCTTGTTCCAGGGAGCAGATTCCGTGTTCTCCTTGCCTGAAGGGTGTCGTGGTCTGGACAAAGTGACTAAGTTTGACTGTTCCGATGTTTCTAGAGGGTCCCACCTGCCTCCTCAGTGATTAAACTAATATTGAATCCCCCTTGGTAGGGGCCAGGGCAAAGACTAACAGCTCTAATCTGGTCGTCTTTTCACCTGTGTGACATTTTTACCCTACTCCATTGCATTTGGAGAAGGAAAATTGTAAAAAAATGGATTTACCGTCCTTCCAGAAGGATTTTTTCTATGTATTGGGGAGTGTGAAAGGAGTCTATTTCTCTAAACAGGGCTGTTCTCTGTTTCAGCCCTTAGCAGGGCTGCAGGAATCGTCATGGCTTTGGTTGCAGGGCAGGAACTGGTGGGAAAAAGGTGAACCTCAAAATCAGGTGTAAGAGAAACCCACATGAAGGCAGAGCAGTGAGAGCAGAGCAGGGAAGGTGCTGCAAGATCCAGCAATGTGAGGAATAAGGGTAAAATCAGGGATGTACACTGGGACAGCGAAACAAGATGTGCTAGAAGTGCAGGTTCTTTACAGTATCCCTGTTCAGTATCCCTATTCAGTATCACTATCACAGGGATAGTGGAAGATGAATGTTGGAGGAATAACACCTAAAGGAAGTTCATCACCCTTCCTGAACTCCACGTTTGTTCAGATTCTTGCATGCATTTGCAGCAAGGGAATCCGCAAACCTAAATCTGAGTTTACAAACTCGTGGCTGTGTTGGTCCGTGTGCTCCGCATAACGCGAGTGTGTGGGCATCACATAACCTGTGTGCATTTGTCACTTGCACGTTCAGGTTTGGAGAAGAAAGGCTTGGAAACAGAGGGACCGTGTGTTTGTGTGTGAGGAATTGCTGGGCCCGTGCGTGCAGCGGTGTCCGTCTAACCGAGGGTGAGGACTGCGGGCGCCGGTGCGGCCGTGTGTGCCAGCTGCGGGACTCGGTGCTTGGGCACGGGCCGAGCGTGACAGGCACGGCAGGTGGAGCCGAGCTGGGCTGTGCAGCTTGAAAGCGGGGCTTGCCATGGGCAAAATGCTCAATGAGAATGTAAATGCAAGGAATCGTGTGTGCAAATGTGTAATGAAGTGTGTACTCGGATCTGTCTTGGATTGTCATGGGAGCATGCTAATGTGCACTTAGGGAAGTGGGGGTGCGCGTGTGTATGAAAATCATATGTATTTGCTACAGCATCTAGGTGTATGAGAGAAAATTTGTCTCAGAGCATCTGGGAAACTAAATCTGTGCAGACCAAGTCTGCAGTTTTACATGTTAGATTGCACAATGAGCACATCTAGCCTCAGTGAACACACCAGTGAAGGCCTTTCTAGGTGTGAGCCTGCAAAGAGCGGCCTCAGGTGTGTGCACATCCCGTGCCGCAGCACTTGGAGCGGGGCACATGGGACACGCTGGCCTAAGCAGCCCAAACTGTGACTGCTGTGTGAGCAGTTGCTGTGGATCTGTGCCCTCTGGGAATGCGGGAGGTGAGTGAACACACTCTGCTCTCAGCCAGGTTGTTGTAAATCCGCCGCAATTCCCTCAGCTCGGAGGAGTCACTGGGGATTTATACCTTTGTAAGGAAGGACGGAGGGTGGGTCCGGTGTCTCTTGCTAGCACTACTAGGCTTGGCTGTTAGATGGATAGAAAGGCAGCTGCCTCAGGAGCCTCTCCGCTGGCTTTGCTTGCGTTGGGGAGCAGCAAGCACCACTCTCACACATGGGCCAGCTCCCAGCTTAGTGTAAATCTGTAATTCTCTCTCCTTCCATGGAGCTGCACTGATTTACACAACCTGAAAGTTCCCCGAGGGCTGTCCTGGTTCAGGCTGCTTTGGTGCCCACAGCGCTGCCTCTAGCACGGAGCCTCAGCAGAGCAGGGCACCATGCCCTGCTGCTGCCTCCCGCCGAGCAGAGGACCTTCTTGGCATGGCTGGCACAGACTGTCTCACTCAGCTCCCTGCCCTCGCCTTTCCCCAGTCCGGGTGCTGGGGAGCTGCAGGATCCCCCTTGGGGAGCGCATGGAAAAGGGTGGCTTTTGTTAGCTCCAGAGGACAGAAGCAAGGCAAAAAATTACATCGCATGGAGCCCTAACTATGCTTGTTTAGAGAAACTGCTTGCATTTATGAAGTCTTTGGTGCGGAAAGCAGGGTTGCAAATGACTGCATCAGAGCGACAGTAAAGGCCATTAATTTCCTGTTATGTTTTCCTGTGTTGGGGGCTTTATTAATTTAATTTTACACTGTCGAACAACAGCGAGCGCTGACACTGCCACACTCGGAGGCTTTTTTTCCCAAGCAGTGCTTTGCCTGACATGCAAATCAACACTGCTATCAGACAGCTCGAGACAGGGAGGGAGCAGAGAGCAGGGCTGTCCCTGTCCAGCATCATCTCCTGTTTTCAGGAAGACCCCGAAACGGCACCTGAGAGGGCACCAGCTCTGGAACTCAGCAGATCTGGATCTAGGCCCTAATGCATAGTCTAGAAAATACGAACGTCTCTTTCTCTAGCCTGCTTGGATCCATTGACTTGGTCCTCCACTGAAATGCCTCTTGATACCTCTCTTCCCTCCGTTTCCCCCGCTGCAGACTCCCCCTTCGCTCCGTCATAGTCTCCCTCGTGCACACTTTTACTTCAGCCTCTGCAGCTGGAGGAGGCTGGGGCTGCCCTTGAGCCAGGTGCCAGTGAATCGTGTCACAAGAAGCTCTTCTGAGTCAGCACTGAACCTGGGCTCAAGCAGAGTGTTTTTAGAGCCACCATTTTTTTGATGTGCCATAAAACAAAGGCTCCAATCACTCAGAGTCATTAAAATTCCCATGGCATTTTTTGCAAGAGTGCAGACATTAACCTGGCTGTCCTGAACAAAATCCAGCCTGAGTGATTACCCACAGCATATCTTAATTCTCCTGTGGCTTCATTTGGACATGGCACAGCAAAACTGCTGTGTTGTTGCTGTGCATTGGTCAACATCTGCCATGCACCACCCCAGAGTCAGCCACATTTCCTAGGAAATGAGATTTCAGAATGGGGAGGTTAATAAACAGTGTATCCTATAGATGGGTCACTGCAAAATGCCATGCAATGAAACAGCTGCAGGCTGCAATATGCTGCAATTAGCTGGGCCTGTCACCACGTAAACTCTTTTTCTGAATTTGGATTCCTGTAATAACTATAAACTGTTAGTAAAGTAATTTGGCACCTTTCTTCATGAACTCATACGAAGTCCCTTACTGGTACATGGAAGATCCTATCTGGATACAACCCTGCCTATGCTTGATGTCTGCAACCCCTTCAGAACTGCAAGAGGCCAGTCCCAAACACCTTCAGTTACCATCAATTTCACAAACTGCAGAGAGCCAGGCAGCAAAAAGCCCTAGGTATCTCTGAGGCTTAGCCAGTTACTTTTTATTCACTGGGATTTAACTGGGTTCTCCCAAACTCTAGCATAGTTCTGATCTGCTTACAAAGCCACTTCTTGTGTTCAAGGTCTATCCCATTCCAAGCTGCATGTCAAAAGTCCAAGCCAAAACCAACAGTTGCCTTGGAAAGTCTGTCATGGCGCTGCCTCTGTCCTGTAAAACAGCCCTCAAAGAACTCTGGGCAGAAAAACAGACAACAAACATGTCTGCTTATGTCTAGAGAGGTATCTGCTATAGGTAGCTGCTTCTGTTGGGCCGTGTGCTGTTCCCAGAGCTGTCCTGCATGTGCAAGGTGTTACAACCTCGCCCAGCCTCTGCAGCAACCACCAAACACTGCCTGTTTCAGGCCTTGCTTGGCAGCCACGGCACAACTGGAGGAAATCCAGCATTCCCTGAGAGGGTCTTAAAATGTTTGCAAACTGCATTTTTCTTTAAGGCAAGTTCTTGTGGCACAGTTAATCACTAGCATTTCCCTTTCTCTCCCCTACAGTCCAGTCGCCTCCTTTCCCCTCATCTACCCAGCCATGATAGTCACAGGCTAAATCAGTAGCTTAGATCTTGTTGTTTCCTCCCGAGATCCACTGAAACAAGGCCAGAGGATCTGATACTATCACTTAAGGAAGCAAAGAGCTCCTGCTTTTCTGTCAAATGACTGCAGTCCCCATTTGGGGAGGAGGAGAAGGGGTTTCTCTCGGGCTCTGACTGAGGACAAGGTGAGGGTGTTTTCGCTGAGCACAAGAAGCCATGCCCCTGTAGGGATGATTTCCATCTATGAGCAGCAAGTGATGTTTAACGTTACATCAACGCAGACTGGAGTGCAGAGATGGCCAAATTAGGAGCTAATCTCTGCACTGGGGGTTGGCTGCTGGGCCACCCCGGTTCCTGGGGTGAGACCAGAAAGAGTGAGAGCAGGAGAAAGGGAGAGAGCCCGAGCCGTTCTCAACTGATGCCTCGCCAAAGGTTGGGATTCCTGAGGCCGCCGTTGTCTAGTGCTGTCAAGGTCAGCAGGTTCGGGTTCACTGAACGGTCAGGATGGTTTGAATTACTGGCAGTGCCTGCCGATTCCTGTGCTCGCTGTGATCCGTCTCGCAGCGCCTGCTGTGGGATGCTGCTCCGCGGCACGCACTGCTCCCGGCGTGGGGCACGGCGATGTCAGGGAGGCAGATGCTCTTGTTAACAGCATCGGTTTTTAGAAAGATTTAAAGAGCCAAGGCAGTGCCAAAGAAAGACACATACCCTTGCACTGAGCGCATGGAGAAACAGCTGTCCTGCCCGGTTCCCTTTTACCTGGAGAGGCTCCTTCCCCCTGTCCTAAGTCTCTGCCTCTAACGACAGGTAGGAAAGTCACTTGAACAGGGCCTATCAAATCCTTATGGGGTGAAAAACTACTGGCAAAGTTTTCTTCTGCCCAGTGTTACACAGATCATGTGCTTAGCAAGCAGTGACTGACATGCAAGTGTCAATGTAAACGCCACTCTAGGACGGCTCCTGCTCGGATGCCGAGAGGCGTGTGAGCAGGGGACAGCACCTTGCAGCAGGGCTGCCTGCAAGGAGCAGCAGAACTGCTTACGCAGCCTCCTGCCAGCGCGCCGGCCCTGCGGGCAGGCCTAGGGGCCCTGGAAGGAGCGGTGAGAGCGGAGCAGGGGAGTCGGGGGTGGTGTCAGGAGACAGGGTGCCTACACGCGTGCATCTGCGCGTGTATTGTGCGTGTGCTCCGCAGGCATTTGTAGCAGAAACAGGCGTGGGAGAGAGCATGGCGGGGGCACACGGTGCGAGTGGCAGCACGGGGCCAGGGAGCGACTGGGCACTGCACAAATACTCCCAGTGTAAGGCTCTTACAAGAATGTCAGGCATCTTTCACTGCCTCTCAGCGGGACTGCACTAAGAAATCTGTCCGTCTCAGTTCATCAGCTGGGGGTTTATTTTTACTTCTTGTTCTGGGGTTTGTTGTGTACCTCTATGAGTCGGTGTTTGCTTCTGAATGCGTCCAGCCACAACAGCATCTATATGTATGTAGCTTGGGCACTCCCACCTCTAGCAAACATGTTCCTGCACTAGTGGCCTTGGAGGAGAATCAGGGTGACCCAGAATGGAGCTGCCAGGGGCTGCTCATATCTTGTGCCAATACACAGAGCCTCTTGTACAGCACTGTCAGTGCTCATCAAGGCCTAGAAGAGATCAGGGTTAACTTCCAGTGTCTCCTCTGGAAGAGGGAAGCTGTCGTCTGCCCTGAGTCAGCGCTGGCCTGCTGAGCTGGCTCTGCATGGGACCCAGCGCCTGGTGCTGAGCAAGGACGTGGTGCCGGCCGCCACCTCTGCCCGCGACGCCTCTGCCAGGCCCCGTTTCCGCTGTGGAGCCAGGGGCTCTGGCAGGAGGGGTCAGGGACGGTGCCCAGTGTCTTGCTGGTTTCCATTAATGAGATACACACAGTGTAATCCAGCAGTGGAGTCAGCTCTACAAAAGGAGGTAATAGCAGGCTGCCATGAACAGAGCCGCTCAGGTAATTGGTTTATCTATCTAGAAGCAGTAGTAGCAATCTCTGCACAGACAGAGTAGCAGTAAAGTCTCTTCCTTAAGGCTATTTCCTTTGTCTTTTCAATTGCTTGCACATCCATGTGAGATAGAGAGAGAGAGAGAAAGAGAGAGAGAGAGCTAGAGAGAGAGGGAGAAATGTTAATTTGTGAATTAATGGCTTTTCTCAGCGGAATTGTAAATTCAAATGTCACCTCACAGGGTGACACTACGCTGGGCTGCTGAAGAAGCAATGATAAGATCCCCCCCATGCCCATGCCGCCACAGAGCCGAGGCCCTCCCCTCCCTGGAAGATCGCTGCGGAGAGGAACATGCTACTTTTAATTTGCAATAGCACCGCAGCAGAGGGGCGCGAGAACGGCTGCTTGCCGACCCTCCCTTCCGCAACAGCAGGGGCCACCTCTTCCCTTCTCCACCTCTGCCTCCTTCACCCCTCCCATTCTAGGCTGAGTCCAACACAACAAATTATCTCCACTCCCCCCACCCCAAACTAATCAAAGGATGAGCTAAGGGAGGGCTCTTTGGAACGGATGCCTCTGCAAGCCTCTCCTCTCCTGCAATAATCAGGTGAATTAATGACCCTGAAGTTAAAGTGAGCGCTGATACTCGGCGTCGTGCGGCGTAGGGAGAAAAGCCTTCATTGTTTTCGAGCAGGAGGCGGGCAGCAGCGAGGGAGATTCATGGATGGAGATTGAATATGCAATTTTCTTTCACCTTGCCAAGAGCTGCCCCTGGGCTGTGCCTGGCCTAAATTTTTTTTTTTTCCTCTTGCCATCTCTGCCTTATCCGGCCCTCCCACCTCCCTTCCATTCTTTCCAGAAAATTACCTTCAAAATTGATTTCCACTTTTACAAACAAATATAATGGGAACATGAGGGGGGAAAAAAAATCTTGGGCTGTGATGAATTAGGGCTGTCAGGTGCTTCCAAGTCTCCTTTGTTTTTGTTTTACTGCCTGTTAGGTTCTTTGTTTTTCCAGCAGCTGGGAATAGTGCCCCTGCCCACATACTCCCTATGGTCCATGGCCACCATCATGGAACCTGCCCATCACCTGATGTCGTCACCGCGTTAGCCGTGCTCGCCACCGCCGTGATGAAATGGCCAGACTGCCCCGGCCCCAACACCAGGATGCAGCTCCTGTCCTCACGGGGTACAACAGGTCCCGTGCTGCTAGCTACCTGGCTCCTACAGCCTCTGTACGTGCCCAGGAGCTGCCTCGGCATTTCCTTGCTTTGTTCCTCCTGTTCTGCCTTGCCAGGTTAAACTGATTCTTCCTGGCAATTCCCCTGCTCTTGTTTTTCTGGTAGATCAGACCTAGTCATCAGAATGTCACTTGGATCCCTGTTGTGCCTTAGTGCCATCTCTCCTTGATTCCATTGCTGCACTGCCCTTATGCCTTAGTGCCGTGTTACCAGGTGCCTGTAACAGTGTCATCCCTGTCTGCTGCTGTCACGGCACCCTGATTGCCGCTGGAGCAGTCCTGCCTCCCATTGCCAGGCCCACAACGGCCCTCTGAGACCTTCTCAGACCACGTCCCTCACACACTGCCACCTCAGTCCGATCCCTTTTGCAGGGTTACTCTGTCATCCACCGTACATTAACCTGGGATCTTCCTGGACCTGGCTGCAGGCATCATGCTCCCTCTGACTCCCATAGTCCTTCTATCTGTGAGAAAATAGATCAGCCACCTCCTCGAGTGCGGGCAGGCCCAGGGAAGCTGCTCGCAGAGAGAACAAGGTGCAGAGAGGGACAAGGCACCAGCAGCCCCTGCAGCCTCCTAGTGATGCCCGCGGAGATGCTGGCGGGGATGGAGCCACCCGGCTCCTGCTGACGTGTGCTGCAAGAGCCCTCCCAGAAATGAGTCACTGTCAAAACCGCGGAGGCAGAGGGTCCCACCAGAGACTGAAACCTACAGATACGCAGTCAAACACACATTTGTTTGCTCAGAAGTAAGATTCAGAAAATGTAGCAAATAGCATTTAAAGACAAATGCAAAGTGGGACACAAGGAAGTAATTGCAAGTGCTGGTCAATTAAATGTGATTTCTGAATAAGCAAATTATTTACAAAAATGCAATACACTAAAACATACCTCTAAATGAAAACCTGGAACCCAGTAGAATTTTCTTATATGTATAAAATTAAACCATTTACACAAATGCAAACTATTCACATAAATAAACACTTTCACACAGGCAAGAACAACCAAAACATATGTAGAGAACATACCCACAGATATATAACACCAACACAAATACACATCTATACAAACTATATGCAGAAGTGCACAGCCCTACCAGGCTACTTATCTGTGAAAATTTCACAGATAAATACAGCGATATCCCAAGTATGTAACAACACATACACACAGAATATACATAAAAATATACAAAGTTCACATATATGCTCAAAAAGTGAATAAATACCTGCTATTCATGGAAATACACAGGACTAATACTGAGCCACATGTGCCCTTACATGCATACAATACACATATTCCCACCAGGCAATGCACACAGAATAACATACACATTTTCTGGATCTGTGAGAGCATGCACAAAAATACGGGTCCAACCTGCCACTCAGCCCAGTACAAAAACATAGATAACCAGAAACCAGTAATCCTAATGCACAGAAACACAGCAAACAAATGCACGTGCGCTTCTCAGCAACAAATGCACACGCTGGGACACACGCAGGCAGGGCTGAAGGCAGACCAGCTGTCTTCAGGCAGCACCAAAGCACGCCAAACTGAGCTCTAGCAGCAGAGCATTCTGTGCAAAGTGCCTTCCGTGATGCAGGCATTTAACTCCCCCTTACCTGAGGTCATCCAGCGCACACTCCGGTCCCCCAGGGCTGTACCCGCACGCAGGCGCTCGCTTGCTTACGGCCAGACCTCCAGATCTGTGCTACAGCAGCCCCCGTTTCTGGCAGTGCAGTGCTGCTTACACATTATCGTCTCCTTTCTCCACTCTTCCCCTCCTCTCTTTCTCCACAAATACTCTCCCTTCTCTGGCTGTCCTCCTGCAGTTTACTTGCAGAAGTGCTGGATGAGTGGCAGGCACCTTCCTTATGTTCTGCTAGGGGTCTCACCAGCAAAAGACCCGCAGGAGGGAGAGGTGGGTGGTCACTGAGAATAAACTGCCTCTTCAGTTTATATCTACATCTAGCATGGGGATCTGTTCCTGCGCTCAGGTATACAGAGGTTCCCCTCACTGATCCACTCTCAGTGCAAACAGATGGCCACCGGAGACCGAGCTGTCCTGTGGGAAACAACACAGTCCCCGTGAAAGTAGGATGAAGGCAAAATCAGAGTGTGAAACTCTGCAGAAACTGCTCTCTCCGCGTGCGCAGCCGTAAGCCACGGGGCGCTCACCCTGCAGCTATACGGTGTGTTTGGAACACAGGGTTAGCACCCGAGGCAATGTAACTACATGATCCCCGGTGCTGCTGAGGCTGTTGCTGACCTGCAGTAAAACAATCATACAGAATAGTGCAAACACATCAGCTGTGGTGTCAAGAAATCACAGCATGAAACAACACAGACACTCTGCAGACAGGAAACCTGTAGTGTCCCCTACAGCGACCCCAAAACTCTCTCTTGTCATCAACAACCCAGCACTGTGGGGAGAACACACATACACCTATTGCACCCGAGACAGACAAACATCAGGAGCCATGATATAATCAGATGCAGTGACTCACTCATCCTCTTTGCAGCTGCACACAGCACAACAAAACAAACGCGTATCCCCAGCGTGCAGACTGGAGCCAGACCCCTCCGCACCCGTGCAGTGAGAGCCCTGGCAAAGCGCAGTCCTGCTCGGGTGCCAGCGTCAGCGCGCACTCGCCTGCAGCTGCCCCGGCCCGCGGCGGAGCAGTGGAATCACACTCTCCGCAAACACGCCGTGCCCCCACGGCACTGCGGTGTAGGGGCCTCTTGCCTTCACCAGCACAACCAGGCAACAGTCTGTTGCCAGTAAACAAATGACATCAACTGCAGTAACAACTGTATGAATTGTGGTGACAGCACAGTACAGCCTGCAATGGGATACCAACACTGAAACAACCTTAACTGCATGCATTCCTACCACCAGAAACAAGGCACAGCCGCCGCTTTGAAGAGTGCAATGGCACTGAGTGTAATGGGGCAACATAGCAAGCAATGGTACAGTTAATCCCATTATTAGTGTCACAAACCCACAGCCCATAGCCATACAGTTAGAGTAACATGAAAACCACTGTCATGCTGCCGCAGAGACATACTAATGCCACTGACAATGACAAAAAGTCACCTAAAATGTCACAACTGAATCTCCGAAGTGATATAATCATTGCAATTTTGGACAACACAAACGGCATCAGACTTGCAGCTGCACGCTCACCTGCTGCACAGCAACTCAAGCCTCCACAAACATGTCTAGAACATGAGATCCCACTCCTGCCTGCACTAGCTTCCACTGAAAGACTGAGTTCAAAACTGTTTCTTTTCTTCAAGACACTGGGTGTCCTGGGACAGTATCTAGAAGAACAACTTTCCAGGACTAGGACTGTTGCAGATCTCCCTACCTCACACTCCCCTGAAGGAGGCATTTCTACCTGCCCAACAGGAGAAAAGAGATTGTGGCCAGGTAGTGAAGTGCACGAGCTGAATTCTGCCAAGACCCTGTCCTAAAGTCAGAGTCCTCCTGTTTGGAGTGAGGGGAGAGCAAACCACCAGTATCAGCAGTTCTGTCTTCTCAGTGGAACTGCTTCAGGGCAGCCAACATGCTGCGGAAAACACCCTCAGACCCGCAGAAATGGGGTGACCACTGCTTGTCCCCTTCCCTGACACAGCCCTGCATCACTCCCACGTAAATCATCCTGACCATCCAGGTGACAGGTGAATAAGGAAAACTTCAGCTTTCTCAGGTTCACTCCCCCATCTCCGCTGGGGATTCCTTTCCTGCAAACAGCCTGGGTATTATTGCCACTTACAGTAACAATTGTTCCGTCCCCTCCTCTCCCACAGACCTACTGCCGATATTAGCACTGATCATACTAACAAGCCCGTAGGTTTTATGACTACTGATACTAATAATACTGGACACATTACGTCTGCTCCCGCCAATAACAGGCTGCAGATATGATCCCTGCTAATGCCGATAATACTGGGGGATATTATCTCTGCCATTGTCAGCACTGCAGATGATATTGCCAGTAATGCTGTCAAATACTACAGATATTGTCGGGAACCAAGATTAATAATGCTGAAATTTTTACAGCACTAGCTTCACTGGAACAAGAATCCCAAATGAGAATTTGGGTCTATAAAGGAAGCCTGTTTGTGGCCTGCTATTGAGAGAAAAAGTTATCTTTAATAAGGGTGGTTTTGCAAAGATCACAAAGGTTTCACCCAGCTGGAGATGCTACAGAAGGTAGGAGGCAGTTTGAAACATTTCTTTAGTCTTAAATATTTATCTATCTGTTTATCTGTTCATCCACCTATCCATTCATCCTTCCCTTTTCTTACTATACAGTGCCCAAGACTGTAGTACCTGCATGCTCCTCATTTCATGTTAGTGCCTCTGGGTCACCGCATTCTCATGCTTTTAGCTGTCAATCAGGCATCTTTGCCTGATACCTTCCCTCTCATCCTTGTGGACTTCTCACTGCTGCTCCAGTCTGCGAGCTGCCTTACTCAACCTGAGCTGCTATGACAGGATAGCACAACATGAGGGTTGCAGAGCGCCAGAATTCCCATTCCCACCTGCAGCTTGATATGGATGCCCACAGTGGCCTTAGGAAAACCCTCACACCGTGCGCTGCCTCTGGAACCCTAGAAGCATGAGGGAAGATGGGAAGGAGAGGACTAAGTGGTGGGGAAGGTCAGGAGGAGATTGCAGCAACACTGGCTATGCCCACAGATTGTAAAAAAAGGTACTTGGAGCTAGACAAGTGGTGGTGAATTTTTTAAGCCAAATTATTCGAAAAATGATGGGTGCCTTGTTCTCTGCTGTTCAGTCCCAATCTGTCACTGAAGTCAGAGGTTTGCAAACACTGCAAACACCTGACAAGAACCCAAACTGAAGGAATAGGTGTTCTTAACAAGGCGAGCCCTGCACCTCCTTGCTCGGGCCGCCCAGCACTGGAGGGGCCACTCTGAGCTGGCTCCCTCCTTCAGCCTAGCGGGCACTCACACTGCTCCCATGCGGCTCCCACGGCACTGAGGCCCCCGGCCACCCTCTCCATTCAGGGGTTGGGATCCCCCGCCTGCCCTCGAGCGGTGCCCTGTGAGGGACACACGTGGCTGTCAGCGCCCGTCGTGAGCCCACCTCCTGCATCCACCTGCCTCCTTCTGCCTTCTGCCCAACTCAGGAGTTCTGCTACATCATCTTGACACATAATTATCTCCCTTCTTCTTAATCGTCTGTGCTACTGTCTAATGTAGGCACCAGCTGCAGCAGGGAGGACCTGGGGGAGGGGGTACGCTCAGAGAGAGGCTCCTCTGTCTTTCTCCCGCCTCTTCCCCCATCACACAGGGTGCTGAGAAGATTTTCCTGAGCAGGGGTTCAGAGCAGCTTGCTGCTTCCTCCCTCTCTGCTGAATGGCATCCTCAGAGCATCAGCTGTGCGGCAGGGTTGGTCCAGCAGAGCAGACAGCAGAGGGCAATGCTCCTTCCTCTGCTCTGCTGAAGGAAGAGCCGCTCCCAACGTGCTAGGAAAGCACATTTGGAGCCCATAAGGCAGAGCTTTCCATTGAAAACTGCAGAACTGCAGCAAACAGTGCGCAGCAGCTCTGGGAAGTACTGAGACATTGGTTACATCCAGTGTGAACATGACAGAAATACCCACACTGGGTTTCTTGCCTTACCTCCTTATTCCCCCCACCTCACGTAGGAGCAGTTGATGCCCTCAGAGCTACGGGGAGATTGCCCAGCAAAAAGTGCAGGTCATGGACTGTGCAAATCCTCCCATTGGAGCCTTTTGGCTTTGGGCCAGCCCCGCAAAGTGATGATGTCTTCAACATTTCTTAAAGTAAGCAGAGCCATGGATAACTCAGCTCTTGGATGGGGAGTTTCAGCAGCTGGCAGGAGGTCTCTTGTGAGTTTTCTCAGGGACAGAAGTGGGACATCCCCTTGGGGTGGATATCTGGGATGACAGAATGAAGGCTGTTCTCTAAGGCAATCAAAAGCCATTGCAGCTGCAGCATGCAACTGCCACTGGAAAGTCCGTGAGCCAGGGGCAGGCAGCACCTTCAGAACTACCTGGTATCTCTTTTGATTTCTAGTGGGGTATATGGGCTCTTGGCCAACAACAGGAATTTGCAGAAATTCTTTTCCTTCATAAATCAAAGCTGGGATGAATCAGGACAAGCGGCAGGAGTTGTTCTTAATGTCAGTATGTCATTGTGAAGCATCACAGTCTTAGATGCCTGTTTGATTGTTTCTCTGTTTAACTGTGCTGCTCCAAAGAGCTCAGATTCTCGGACTAGAAATGATTGAGCGGCTGCATCTAAACTGGGCTCATCTTTCCTGATATTTGGAAAGCTGGCCTGAGCTACTTCATTTGCAAATGAGATACCAGGGCACCATGTTGAGAACTGGGGATCATCAAGCTGGAATGCATGCAAACTGGTTCACAAAAATGCCAAATACTGCCAACAGATTTGCACAACTATTAGAGAAACATGATTGAAAATTTTGATTGAAATGTCACTATCTCCTGTATACATAATGATGAGAAGTACTGGAGGGGTTTGCAGTGTTTGCAGACTCTTACTCATGACATTCTCTGACTTTGAGGCATTGACTCAGTCCTTCCATTGCTATACTTTTTTCTTACTTGGGCCCTGCTGCCATCTAGCTGGGAAATGGATCTTCCTCTGGGGCCTGATCCATTTTCCAATGACTTCAGCAAAAATCTTTCCATTCACTTTAACAGGACCTGAGTTGGGTCCTTGTTTACAGCGTCCAGTTTTACTTTATTAGGCCACAACAGTTGCCTTTTTCTTGAGATTACTGAGTGTATTTAGATCCCAACCTTGCAGATGTGAACCTCGCGAGAAAAAAAACACGGAGAAAATGACTGGCATAACGCCAAGTGCAGCATCTCTACTAGGGGCTTTCTCTTCCCACCACGTATCATGGAGAATCATGGTGTTAGGCCACAGTCTCAGGCTTACAGTGAGTCACCTTTACTGCTCAGAGGTCCCCCATGCAACAGGCAGCAGTGGAAAGCAACATAATAAAGTCAAGGCAGAACCAAACAACCTGCTCAGGTACCACTCTTGGGAAAGTTCACCTCCTGGTCCTCAATTTTTGTATGTATCCAAATAAAAGAGCAAGATTTAAGACAAAAGATTTACAAAGTCACCATAACAGTACCAAGACTTTAGCCACTTCTCCTGAACTTGTCCATCTGGACCTGGGGCTCCAGCTTATGGCTCATTTCAAGATTCACTGTGCCCTACCTCCTTCTCAGGTAGGAAAGAGAAGGAGATACCTTAATCCTGGTTTCTCAGGGCACCCAGGAAAGACCTAGATAACACCTTAGGGCCACAGAGCTCAAAGACCTCTTGTTCTGCTTTCAAATTGCTTCAAGTATGGCAGTTCTGCAGCAGTAGACACTACCCATTGAAAACTGGGCCCTTTTGATCACATCAACTAATGTAGCTCACGGCATATCATAGGGTGGGCAGGAGCTTGTTTGCAAGGGGAGTGAAGGATCCTCCCACATTGCTGGTGCTTCTCCACGATGGCATTTTGTTAGAAAGTGAGTCAGGAAAACCTTGTTTGCCTGTGGTTCAAAACCCAGGCACCTGCTGGCACCTGGGGAGTTCAGTTCCAGCCGCTTCCAGCAGCGAATGAAGCTGGGATCGGCTCCAGCCGGGGAGACGGCTCTGTGCCTGCCGAGCAGATGTCTGCAGAGCGTGGCCTGCTACGCAAAGGCCTCGCAAGAAGAGCGCTCCAAGCCAGCAGGGCAGCGGCGGGGAACTGGTCTCTGGTGCTAAAACTGATCTAGCCCCTGGAGCAGCTGCAAACCTTGGCCTGAAATTGGAGCCTGTACATGGGGACAAAGAATATAAAAGGGAGGATAAACTTCTCCCCTCCCCCTACCTTCATCACGTTTCCTCTTCTCGCCATTCGACCGAGGAATCCCCAGGATCCCGTTAATGGAGTAAGAGCCCACTGGATCATTGGAGGCACTGGAGACGGGAGGGGATGCTGTGCTGGGCACTGGACAAAACGAAAAGGGAGAAAGGGCCATGAGGAGAGCAGCACAGCACTCAGGGAGCCCCAGCTGAAAGCTGTACATGCCACCAGTCTCTCAGGAACGCCTGGGCACTAACAAAATCCCAGTCCCTCACAGCGAAGGACTAACACTAATGCTCCTGTACCACTAAATTCCAGCTTTGCCAGTCCAATCCTATGCTGTAGCACCACAGCCTTCCAGCTGAGGCCAATAGCAACAGCAAGTGTATTCCATCAAGAACTTCGGCCTTGTCCTGATGTTCCAGCTCAGAGCAGCCTTCCCAGCACATGCCAGCAGAGGTGAGTGCCACATCTGCATGGGCCATATTCGCTGGTGACTTTCTAAGCTATCCATATTTTGACAAGAGTGTAATGCAGATGCTTTCCTCCCAGAGCTTATCCACCAGGAATGCACATACTCTGTCTTAGCCAGACCAGCCTCTTACATGTCCACCCAGTACACTCAGTGAAAATTCGCCTCCTCTTAGTGTAGATTAGGAGCACTTCAGTGTTCAGGCCAATAAATTCAGTTCCCTATTAGGACAAATCATGAGCTGATGATACATCCTCCAGCCCACACAATCTAGTGTCTCCTTTTGCACTGACCAGTGTAGACAAGCAGACTCCTCCTGCAGCTCAGGGCTGGCCAGGCTTTCCTCATGAGTTCCAGTGTATCAGAAATGACAACTCAACCAGATTAGAAATAACCACTTCATGATAACCAGGGTTTTAGAGTACACACCAAGAGGAATTATGCATCCAGTAGGCAGCCCTATTATATTCCAGCTTGCCCCAGTAAATAGGAGCGTGCCCCAGTTCTCTCATAGGCTATCCACACCCATCGTTCAAGCCATAAAAAATTGAACTAAAGCAATTAGTGTCTTCAATTCAAGCTTTCCAGGATGGAGCAGAGCCTGCCAACACTGTCCAGTGCTGTCCCACTTCCTGGTGCACCCCAGAGCACAGGAGGCTCCAGGAGCAGCACTCCCGCCGCTATCTCAGCTCAGCTAGCACATTCCCTAGACCCTGCAGCGCTTCTCCAAGAAGGAATAATATCTGCCAACTCCATCTGGTGTGGTCAGTGCTTCCTTTTCCCGTGAGCAAGTCCAGTTAAAAAGGGCATCCAGAAATGCTGTTCCATAACAGCCCATTCCATTATGGGCTGAATTCCATTATGTCCCTGAACACAGTTCACCTACAAGATTGTACCTGGCAGCAAAGTCCATATATACCAGCCTTTTCCAGTCAGTCTCTGTACTGCAGTTGATTGTCAGTAACCAACAGTCTCCAATACAGTGTCTCAGGCCACAGCTGGCCCTGTATCTCACAGTATTCCGGAATACAGCATGTTTCTTCCTGCCCTGAATTGCTACAGGAATACAGCATATTAGCAACAACAGGCATGTACACCATGCAGACCAGAGACATCAGTGAAAGATATCACACATCTAGCACGGTGCCTTTAAACACAACAGACTAGTAGACATTTAGACATTTCAGAGTTTTATTACAGCCTCCATCTTCTGCTCATCTCAATAAAGCCACCTCCCCTAGCAGCAAATATATTTTCTCAGTGAAAAACACCCTTGGGATACCTGTCTGCAGGGCTAGAACAAGGAAGAACTCAGTTACAAGGCATCAGGAATATCTCACTCTAATCTGTGTGCTAAGGAACTGTGGCTAGTTCCAGCAAAGGGGAAGAAGAAAAACAGAAAGAGGAGGGAAAGGCAAGCTGGAATAAGGAGACAAAAAGTAAACCTGGAACTTAGATAGGACAGTGGTAGATGCTTCTCTCTAGGGAGTAAAAGGAGTGAAAGTAAAATGGATGTAGAGACTGAAACACTTTGAGCAAGCTTATACCTTGAGCCAGTTTTTCTGCCCTCATACCCCTCTCTGCAGTGTAGTTAAGGCAATGGAGAGCAGAAACTTTGATTTTTGATGAGCTTTCTTTCCCCCCACCCCTTCTCTCTTTTGCTCTGCCCAAGCATCTGCTGGGTTGGACCCTCAGCGAAGCCTCATCCCAATTTGCCCTTGTCCCGCCGCCCCGCGTGCCCGGCCTCTTACCGATAGTGTGTCCTGGTGCAGTCACGCCTGTCCCGCTCCCGTCCGGGGTTGGGTGGAAGGGTTGCTGAACTTTGGTTCTGATAATCCTGGAAAAGAGCAAAACGGTTCAGAACTCAGCTCTTCACACAACTTCTCTGTGGGTTCGTGCAGCAGCAGTCGCCATTACCCAACTCAAAAGCCCAAGCTGGCCCTTGGGTGCAGCCATTGGTGGGGAAGCGCGACTTTTGACTCCCTGTGGTCGTGATTCTTCTACTTAAATGGTCATAGGACTTTAAAGTGGGTTCCAAAAGCACTGTCCTTGCTGCCTCTGTCCTCCCCAAACCTGGATATTCACTGCATAGCTACAGTGCTCACTGAGCTTGGACTAGTCTCTCCTATGTGGTAGCAACCCCATTATCATTTATGATCTGATTGCAGGATGCTCATGTGCAGCTTGGTCATAAGGCAGTCCTTGGAGCTAGTAGAGCTACTGCTGCATTTGCAAACAGGGCAGATTTTGTTTTGTTGTGTGCCTAGAAAATACTTCTCTGGCTTTGAACTGAATGACTAGAACTTATGGAAGGCCCTACAGAAGACCTTGTCCTTCCTAAACAAGTAGCCGGGAGCAGAAAGCATCGGTCAGTGGGAAGAGGTGATCGGATACAGATCACCAGAAAAAAAAAGAAGCTGCAGCACAGAGATACCTTTGGTCTCTATCGGCTGGTGAATGAGTGCAGCATGGGAACCCCAAAAAGGTGCCTCAGTAAATGCTACCGAGCTCATAATGCAGCTCAGAGTGAAAATAAGCTGAGCTGTAATTATCAGTGCTCCAGTTCTTGTTACAAGGCATCTTTCACTGCTAGGTCACTGGTTCCAGTGCAGCTGAGGTCAACGGTGAAAGAAAACCACTAGCACCTAATACTGGCCTGGTGGGGCCCTGTCTACTGGCAGTTGCTGGGTATTTGTGACTTAGGAAACTCTCTCTCACCAAGGAATTTAGCAAATCAGCCATGAACTGTGGAGGCCATGGAGACAAAAATCCTGTCTGGGGCTTAAAGGAGTCTCTCTGCTTGGGGTGCAGGTGTGCATGCTCTTTGGGCTGTGTTTCTGGATCTGTCTGCTCTGCATTAGGAGAGTTTTAACTCTCCCCAAATACCTCTCCAAAGTGAAAGTAACAAACCCAGGCCTTCTCCCTGCCACCCCAGGGCCTCTGGTAGACGGCTCTGCTCCCTGAAAAAGACGTTATGAAGAATAAGTGGGCAAAACTTCAAGGAGCAAATGTCTGTTTAGTGGGCCATATGTCATGGATAAAGCAGCCTTTGAGGTGGGCAGAGACTTTGAGAGGACTTTTCTGAAAAAGCATGACTTGTGAGAGTGAGAGGTTCTGAGGAAAAAGGAGCCTATTTCAAAGCTTATCACTTCAGCGTGACGGCAAATTCAGTTATTTACATGATGAAATCTGGGCAGTAATTGCAGTGTTAGAGAACATGCCTGGCATGTAGCTGGAGACAGGTAATGTGAAGGTTCATAGCCAGGGATGGAGATCCAGATCCCCATCACACACAGCTCAGTGGTACCGGGAACCCTTATTTATAGCTGCTGAGGACTGAGGCAAAAGGTCTCAGAGGCCCTGAGGGCCAAGGGGCCAGATTCGGAGGTCATGCTGCTTTTCACTGGCTGAGGAGCGGATCTAAGAAGTCTAGGCCAGGGCAAATAATGTAACTTTCTTCGTCTTCTTTTTTTTTTTTTCTTCCTCTCGCATTCTCCCTAAAGCCCCCTGAAGTGCCACTCTGGTTGTGTGAGTTTATTGATTCCCCCCAGCCCAGAGAAACAGAAAGAGGGGATGGGGTGCAGGCAAAGGGATGGAAATAGAAAGCTATAAATTATTTGTGACAGGAAAGCAATAGTGCCAGAGTGCTGAGCACAAGTCCCGTGTCACTATTAGATTCCTTTTAGCCTGATGACACTGTAAAAGAGGTTAAGTGTCTGATGGAATCGTACACCTTGGGGGCAGGGGCAGTCCAGGAGCAGAACAAGCCACAGAGAGCAGGTATATCAATTCTCCAGGCCAATAATATTCCCCTCATTGATCGCAACACAAAGTTCAAAAATCTCATTATAGCCAGGCAGACCTGGAACTTTTTAAAAATCAATAGAGTGATATAATGTATGTATACTTTGTATAAATGTATCTATCCATCCATCCATCCATCCCAAATCCGCCTGAGGCGGTCCGAGGTAACCTACACATTATGCAATGTTATGTTCTATTGTTCTGTAGTATAGGGAATGGCTTAGAAGATTCCCCCTGCAGCCTCAGATGACATATTATAAAATGTCCTATTAGTTTGAGATGACATCAGACAGCCCCAGCCATACTGAGAGGTGACATCAGACAGTTCAGCCTCTACTCGGGGCATCCATAGGATGAGCCTCGTTCCTGTGAGATGTGCGGAGTCATGCTGCATGAAAACTACCAAGTTTGGCAAAGCTATTTGGAGTAAAAACAGCCCGTGAAGCAATGGTGGTGTAAAACTCCTGCCCATAATGCTTCAGAAACTGAGGCGGGGGATGAAGAGGAAAGTTTGCTCTCCTTCCCCGGTGAGTTAGCAGTTGCTCGTCTGACAATGCCAGTTAGTGCCAGCTGTGACTGTGTTTGCTGAGACATGTCCGTTAGGACCTGGAAGACCACCAGCCCATTTCACCAAGTAGCCATCAGCTGGTAATGATTTTTGGTCACCACCAACCAGGGCCAGATTTCAGCTAGTGACCCAGAGGTGAAAGGCTCTGCTGAAAAACATTCTCTTCTTCAAAAGGAAACTAGTTTTGTGTCACAAGAAAGTGTCTGGAAACAGTGAGGAGAAAGGGGAGCATTTCTATTTCTGCAACCACTAATGACTTGGATGCAATATTTCTTGGCACTGAATGACTGAATCTAACGAAGTCCCAGCGCTGAGGGTGGTTCCTCTGGTTAAAAGAAGAGGCTTTCCCCAGCAGAGCTCCTTGCCTTACAGTCACAGCTGGACTCTGGTGCAAGGAAAGCAGAGAGCTCTCAGGACACTAACCCGAGTATGGAGCACGGCAATGCACTGCCCTGCAGCCAGTTCCTCCAGGGATGGTGGTAAAGAGCAGTGTTGCTAGGAGTTGATGCTCTCGCTTTAAGAGGCTTTAAAGGAGTCTTTTGTGCACAGGAGCATCTGACAAACCCACGGGCGAAAGATGAGCAAAGCTGACCTGATCCTGCAGCAGCACATGCAGCATAATCTGCAGGCTGGAAACTTGGGGGTTGTTGAACCCCCAAAACATGCACTGGGGCAGCAGCTGCGCCAGCCTGGGATTTCTGGGTTACTGCTTTCTAAGAGGGAACAAAACCTGCATCACCTCTTGCTGCTCTTGATGGCCTGTTCCTACCTCTGGGCACTGCAGAGAGACCTGCCTTTTGCAGGCCCCTTGCTCTACCCTTCCTCAAAGAGGAGGGAGCACAAATCCTGGTGTGCCACTCAGCAGTGCTGATTTCTTGAAGTAAATGCAGATTTTTCAAATGCCTTGCTTTTGTCAAAAAGAAATTAGCACTTTGGACTAAAATCATCCCTGCTCTAATTCCATCACAGTCAGTGATTCCAATAACAGCATTTGTGTTTAATTAGGGGCATAAACTCATACTTACTGTAAATTCCCATTTTTCATTTTCCAGTGAGAGATTTTGTATAAGTTGTCTACTTTGAGTTTCAAAGAATAGGCACAGATCTAATACATAACCTTCCGAAGCTTCAGCAGCGGGGCATTGAGAGATCTTTGGTTGCAGTAAAGCAACTGAACTTCATTTTGCCATCTGAATTTAATATGTGATATTATGTTAAGAAATGGCATGTTATATCATTACAGGACGTATCATCACACCATGAATTATACATCCACTCCTGGGATTCATGGGTTACCACAGTTGATTTGCAGTAACACATCCTACAGCTAATACTTCACCCAGCTTCCACTGAAACCAACTGCCTGTTTGCAGACAGTGCTTACTTTCCTAAGTGATCAGCATTAGGTTGGGAATTTCTGGGGACTGATTTCTGTTTTGTTATTTCTGTTTAAATGCAATTCTTTTTGCTGATTCTGAATACAGATGGACAGATAAAAATCGTCTATCCTGATATGAGATTTATAACCATCTCTAATCTAGTTTTGAAGATAAAACAAGCTGAGATATAGTCCTTATTGAGAAGCAAAACTTTTCTTTATTTGCAAACAAGCAAGGGAAAAATCACTTCTAAATCTGCCTGGGAATTATTTGCTGCAAGAATGACAGACTAAAAGAAATGTCCCCCTGCTTCTTGACGCTACTTTTAGACCCACTTCTAGTCTGAGGCACTCTGTGGTTTCACCTCTCCTGCTATTGCTGGAAGAATCTCTAGACAATGTCTCAAATAAAAAAAAATCTTAGATAGCTAAATGGATGCCCTTCCCTGGTGTAGAAATAAGCCATCAGATGCAAGCAATTTGGAGGAAGCTTGCCGGTAGTAATCTTCCTTGCCCACTGCAGAGTTCTTTACTGAGGCTGATGAGATGGGGAAGCAGTAGGTCTGAACCCTCTGGGGCTCCAAGTTTAGCAATTCCTTTAATCCTGGAAGAACTGAGTGAAGTTGCATCAAGAAAAGGAATGGTGTGTCCTGCTGCCCCAGGGAAAGACCTTGACAAACTTCAGAAAGCACCAGTATCCTCACTTTGATCATATTCTCTGCACTGGATTATTTTCAAAGTGGAGGAATACACACCACAGAGCACCAAACTCCTTTTAATTCTTTCGGAGTGTTCATATTTTAGACGCTCCATATTAGAAGCGCATTACGAGACCCCGGGGTGTGCATTAGTGGTCAATTAAAGCGACTCTTGGACGGCTGACGGCACTAAGCCTGGAGGCCGCGGTGGCCAGGAGCGCGTGCCCTGCTCGGCTGAACGGCGCAGCCATTCCCTCCCTCATCCGCTCCTGCACGGAGCCTGCTGACCGTCCCAGCGCTGCTGCCATCGACGTGCATCTGCGGAAGAGGGAGAGCGTGGGATGGGAAGAGCAAGCTTTGGGCTCCTGACAGCTGCCATGGAGCCAACAATATCCCGCGTACAGGCTGGTGCTGTGCGGGCGTGAAGAGCTCTGAACATGGCTCTGGTTCAAACAGGAGAGTGTTTTGTTTCTGCGCTCAGCTGAAGTCACGGCTGAGCAACAGGAAGGGACGAATGTCTTGTTTGCACAAAGTTCAAAATAGAGAGCAAGCTCCACAGCATGGTGAGGAAACATGACCAAGGGATTTTGGGGGTGAAGGAAAGGAAATAAAAGTCTGATAGAGCCTAATCCGACTTAAGGAAAGGGCTTTGGTTCCTTGCTCTGCCATGGGCCTCTCATCCAGACTCTGGACAAAATGGTATTTCACTGTGTGCTCCGTTTCCTGCCTGAGCAGTGCAGATAGGAGCATTGCCTCGCCACCTGGGGCACAAGGAGGACAGCTGGAAGGAGGAGTGAAGGGCTCGGGCTCGGTGATAACAGGGGCCAAGTAAGTGCTCCAGCGAACTGTAGCGCGACGTTGGCTTCATTCCCCTGCTTGGAGCAGGAGTGGCCCCGTACCCTGCTGACAGTGGCTGCATGCAAAGGCAAGGGAAGACGCTAAGAGCATAGGAGCTGTGTCTCAGCTGCACTGACCTCAGCAGTCAACCGCACATTTAAATGTGCAGGCGTAGTTGGAAAGATCAGAGCTGCAGTGGTCCCCCAAAAGTCATAACCATTTCCAATAGGATGTGCTGGGGATAGGAGCTTCTCCTACTGCTCTCAAAATCTACTGCAACGCTTGCAGCCCTCAGAACAACAGCTGACATTGGCAGGAGCAGCGACAGCTTCTCGCTCGCTGGCGCCGGGCCCCGGCCCTGCCTGCCAGGACAGCAGAATGCCTTCAAACCCGGCCACATTCAGGGGCCACGAGCGATACTCACACATTCCCGCTCTCTCTTGTCATGAAACCTATTTCCTTCTCCCCACCTTTTGGCAGGGGAGAGAGAAGAAGGGTTATTGTCTACTACCTTAGCAAACCTTAGATATGATAGTCTGCTTAGACAGATAGGCAGATAGATAGAAGGTCTTAAGAGGTAGCTGGATAGGGATTACCTATTTCTCTGAAATAGATGAGAGATGGAAATTGAGATGCCTTGCATATCTCAAAACACAGTCCCTCCTTGAGGTTGTCTGACTCCTCATCTACTGTTAATCTTTGAAGCTCAATCAACTCCACTAGTGCTACCCTGACATGAATGCCTGAAAAGGTGGGGCAAAAGGACCGCTTGGTTCCAGGTTAGCCTGCTCACAGCAGACCACAGGAGAAAGTCCAATCCTGTCCTTTTCTCTTGCTGCAAAGAACATTTCTTGGCTGCACTCTGAGGAGAGGCAGAATTCATAGCAACAGTTTTACTATCTGAAGGACTTAGAGAGGAGCTAGGATTTTTTTGTTGTTTTAAATCAGTGACCCATGATGACACCATACGCTTTTATTTCATTTAATTTGAGCAGAGCATTAACGTTCAGCTTCTAGCAGATCCCTGCCCATTCCAGTTCTGCTGTGTTACACTGTACGAGTCCAGAAGAAAGGAAGAGGGGTGGAAGGAAAGCAGGGCCAGGTGAGGGCTGCCCGCCTTCCATGGCAGGAGGGTTGTGCCAGCCAGGGGATATGGGCCTGCGAGCTCGGCCTGGCGAGCAGCGGTTCACACAGCTTCGCGTCACGGGTGCTCCCGCGGCTGCCTGTGCTCATCCCTGTGGGTGTAGGCTGCATAGTCTGGCCTCCCACAATCAATTGCAGCATTAGCCTTTGAGAAACACTCTCCTGTTTATCCAAGAGCATCAGTGTTAACCCTTCGCACAAGGGCACGATAGATGGTTGCTGTGCTCTGCGAAGCTGTGGCTGCACGGCCATCAAGGCCCAGGCCGGCTAGCATAACCTCTGCAGGAGCAGCGTAGCAGTGACAGCACTGCCAAGCTGTCCGGAGGCAGGTGCTTCTGCTGCAGTGCAGGTGAGTTCACCTTTGCAGGGCTTGCTTTGTAGCCGTGGAAGCCAGACATTCATTAAAATCTGAACATCTAGAAGATGTCACGTGATTTACAAGCTATGAGAATCAGACTGGATCTGGGTACAGATCCCAGGTTTAAGGAAAATTAAGGAGAACTCCAAGAACAAAATGGGTTCTGCTGATCTTGGACTTAGAAAACATAGGCCATGGAGGAACTACCTGGGTCATCAAATCCAAATTCCAGTATCATAGGCAACCCGCGAGCAAATATTCACCTCGGAGCATCCATGAGAATATCCCTTCCAGCAGCTATAGATCCATAAATCCCCCTCAACAAACGCGTGATCTCTATGACAAAAGATGAAAAGCCTAAAGATAAGCCACAGGAAGAGAGCAGGAGAGAGCAAAGGCATTGCCAGTGGCTGCATCCCCTTGACTGGCAAGAGATTTGTTCAAAGAAAACATGCAGATACCTCCGAGATCTTAGGAACTAGTCGTTCTCTGAGAATACATCTACTTGGCGCTGCAACTCAAAGCAGCAACTTCTGCACCTCCAGGCTGGGCTACCACAGCGGGGCCCGGCCAGCAGGTGAGGTAAGAGACTTTGAGGAGCACATGGGCTTGCCAAGGTTAAATATCCCAATCTGGAGCATGGGAACTTTTAATTGAAAGCTTTGCTTTGAGCCCATTTTCAGTTATTAACATTCAGGAGCCTGTGCTGAATTCCTTGTGGACATTCATTTTGATTAACAGAAGACATGTGTGCGCTAGGAAAAGAGTCTTGAACTGGGGAGAAACAGATAAATGCAGCTAATATTCTCAGGTCTCTAGCAAGTCTCTTCATACTTGGTATTTTATGTAAAAGCTCAGATGTTGAAGATAAGCAATTACCTGAAATCTCCACTTTCATTTAAAACCAAGGTATTTCTGGCTCTCACAACTGCAAAGAGCAGGTGGGAAGTGGGCTCTGGCTGCCTCCCAAAGGCCCAGAACCAGAGGCGAGGAGAAGGAAACCCACGTACATTCTTACCCAATCTTATTTACAGTCTTGTGAATCTCATGCTGCTCTCTCGCTCTCTCTTTC
>VZSV01000234.1:612871-630895 GCA_013398735.1 Nothocercus julius
AAAAAAAAAAAAAAAGAAGAATTGAATCATACTTTTTGATCTTATTGAAACCACAGTTTCCAACTACACTGAAATATAGTTGTAGAAATTTTCCTGAAGTTCGATTTAAAAAAAAAAAAAAATCTGGAGAAACCTGACTCTCTCCCTTCCTGTTCTAGTCCTTACTGCTTTTTCTTATTTATTTCTTGCTTTTTTTATATTGCTGAAAACAGCCAGCCACAGGGTAGTGCTCCAGGATGCTGGTGCCACATAGACTTCCAATATATAGTTGTTGCTCGTCTCAAAATAATATAGTGTAGCTTTCATGTTAACAGAGCAGTCATCCTCTTATAAGCAGAGGAAAAACCAGAGCTGGTCTGTGTGGCTCCGTGTAGGTCATGAACAGGTCTGAAGTTTCACGAATATGAACTATATGTTGGTTTACATATGTGTGCTGTGCTTGTGGGCTAACAACACTAGCAGATTTTAATCTATCATATGAAGTTGTGTGTACATGTTTATCTTTGCCCATAGATCTGTATTTATGACTGTGACTATATGTAGTTAGATATTTGGGTCACATATTATATTCAGACCCCATGCAGAACTAATAGATGCTTTAATAAACATTTATTCAACCATTACAGTTTTTAACAGAGTTTAATAGGCAGATAGGCTGTTCGGATCTGTGGCTTATAACCATCAACAGCCAGCTATATTGATGTTTTTGTACAGCACCCAGCACAGTTATTACAAATAATAAGTCATAATCATCTAGAACTCATCCATAGCGAGGCTATAATATCCATTATGTAATATCTAACATGTATTAATACTGATGTATGATTTATGTGGAACCTTGCTATATTATAAGGCTCATACATCTGTAGGTTTTTGCATGGTTGTATAAATTAGCAAGTTCAGGTCTGTTTTATTTTTAAGTGGCATATCTGGCATCCATTTAAGACACTGCAGAAGTGTGTTTTTTTCTGTGGGCTTTGGACAACCTGGCTGTTATTTATGTGATGCTGTGTTGCACTGGTCTGGGTGGTAGAGGGTACCCTGCACGTTTGAGTGCCATTGTTCCTGCCCCTGCAGAAACACAGTCTCTGTCCATAGGAATGAGCAGTGCTGGGGCTTATCTACATGTGGCTATGCAAAATAACTAATTGGAATTACCTGAAAGAGTGAAATTAAAAGGCTCTAGTTAAACTCCATTACACCTCTGGTTCCCTTGTTTAGAATTAAGACAGCTTTAATTTAGTTTAGCTTAATTCACTTTGGAAATGAAGTAAACTAAATTGAATTTAGGACACTCAAATTTTGAATGAGCATCCAAACAGCATTTTAATGGTTTTAACCAATCCACTTTCAGAGTTAATTCAGATTAATTCTCCTGCTTGCCCCTGCGTAAACGAGCCCATCGCCTGTTCTTTGTCAATGAAACCGTCTCAGCTGAGGCCCTGTCAGCAACTGCCGAGTGACAAACAGCGTCCCCAGGGTGGCAGCACCAAGTGCCCCGGGCCGAGCAGGGCCGCTGGCCTCTGCTTCGCCCAGCGTTTGGCACGCCGCACTAGCTGGGGAGAAGGGAGAAGAGCTACAAATACTGATTATTTTTAATGTTCGAGTGCTGCCTTCGCAATGGAAACCTCTGTTGTTTATAGTTCTGGGGAATCACAAAATGCCCTTGCCTCCTTGAATCATGATGTTCTAGAGAGCTTGCCCTGTTTTTATCCGGTTCCATTACTCCAAAGCACTGAATTAGGTATCTCTTACCCTAACGGATCAGCATGTCTCCTGCCCAAAATGAACATTTATTTCATTGTTTGAGTCAACTTAGCATGGGAACAAGCTCCAGTGCAATAAGAGTTTGTAGGTATGGGAAGACACAGGGACAGAGGCAATGATGCTTAAAAAACTGTACTACTACTACATTTTTTCTTGAATATTTTGTAGTCTAAGATCACAGAGGATACATAAGGTGGCCCAAATATTTTACCTTGCCATTTTTAACAGGCAATTACAAAATCAACCATGAACAAAGCAGTAAGAGACACATTTTCTCACACACAAATGCTAATATTTTACAGCATAATTATGAACATTTCAAACTTTTCATTACCTTGCTTAAATTAAAACCACTTTGAGTATTTGGTCAAAGCATATTTTAGTAGGAAAATGATGTCAAACATTGTTTTTATCGGAATGCAAAAAAAAAAAAAAAAAAAAAAGCCCTTGAAAAACTGTATTTTGGAAAATCTCAACTCAGATAAAGCACTTGCCCTGACTCTTCACTAAAATGCCAGACAGATAAACAAACCAACCTCCGAACAGAGGAAAAAACCCTTCCATCTCCCAAGCCATCAAGTACTTCTTCATTACATGGTTTAGCTATGTTTTTGTGCACTCCTATTTTATGGAGTTAGTGCTTTGAGTAAATGTTGTTTGACAGATACTACAGGATCGGATCTTGGGCTAGTGCAAATTAGCTTAGCTTCCTTGAAACAGTTACGGGTATATGATAAGGAGACAATCCTGAACATTAATGTGCTTGCACAGAATGTGTTTGTGTGAATCTGTGTGTCTGTCTCTGTGCAGCTTGCCAAGTAGATACAGCTGTAAGTCAGATGTTTGCTGCAGCACATCCGTTTGCTTGACCTTTTTCGTGCATTTTGGCGTGGGCAAGCAGCTGCCGAAGGCGGTAGCGGTGCCTCGGCGCGTGCGCCTGCGCCTCCGCACACGCGTCCGTTTGCATGTGTGTCGCTCGGCAGGTATGTTCGCACTCTGGGCGCAATCTGGTGGCAGCGCTTGCCTCGCTGAATAGCAGTGAGCTAGTGGCGGGTAGTGCGTGTGTTTGCGTCTGCGTGAGCCTGCGTGTGGATGTGCTAGCGCCGGGTCTGTGCGCGGGCTAGTTTTTGCATGCACACGCAGAGGATGTGTGTGTCCCTCCTCTCCTCTGAGAGGGATGTCTTCCTGCGGGGGCTCGCTGGCACCGCCTGTGCTTTCACTCCTTAAAGGAGGGCATCCTTCAGCAGCCGGGCACTGAGTGGGCGTCTGGAGGCGCAGATCCCAATCCCCGCCCGGGCTCTGGGGCTCTTAACTCACTACGGGCCTCAGTTTCCCCTCCTGACTTTTTCCTGCGGGGATTGTGGACAAAGATTCTCTTTCCTGACATGCATGTGAATAATGCTGTCTCTGGTGGCATCCCGGTCCAGAGAGGATCCTCTGGTGTTACACCAGTGCCTTACAGTGACACTCAGCCCTGCCTATGGGCGCCTTTGTGCGCTGGGCTTTGCGTGCACATCTGTGGCTGCTCATAGCCCAAACTATGGCTTTTGTGGAAGAGTTTATCTCCCCATGTATGTACAGAGCAGAGGAAGGTGGAAGGGAAGGAGTTATTAAATGCCAAGTGGATATGCAATAAATCCCATTGATTTTACAAACTCCAACTTGTCTTCAATCTCTTTCCATTCTTTATCCTGGGGGCATTGCAACAAAACCCTATTTTAAATACCTTTTCTTTGCCCTCCCCCACTCCCCCTCCTCCCACTCCCCAAAAAAGTGTCAATATTTTATTTGGATTTTTAACTTCGCTCCATAACAGTTGTTTGACCTCCTGACTTGTGCGAGTCACATAAATTCTGGGACTTTATTCAGGAGCCATGTTCCTGCTATTGAATAAGCAATTTGGGAGGGTGAATTAATGACTTGTGCTGTTGCTGGAAAGTCCCTGAAGAAATATTAAAATTGCTTGCAGACTGAATCAATACTCACTGAACACCCAGCATGAGGACCTAGGCTTTTTAATGGCTACCAACAGCCGACTTGGTCGAGGAAGGGGAATTCCTGCACTCACACACACACACAGGACAGAAGCCTGCCCGCATCCTCGACGTTGTTTTCAGTAACAGCTGATTCTTAGACACAAAACCTGGCTATAGCTCATGCCCCCGGTGTCCAGGAGAGGACCTGGGAGAGGGGTCCCCCCTGTCGTTGCTGTAAGAGCACATGGAATTTGCAAGAGCCGCTGTCCGGGCCTCGTGTTAAGCGCCTGGGTCAGCTCACTGTGGGTCAGCTCACAAGGAAGCTTCCTGGGTCGTGGGAATGTGACCGCGCTCCGTGTGGGAGCTCTGCTCTGCTCCTTGTGCTGGGGAAGGGCACTGGTGCTACGGCGTACGCGCGTGCGCGAGCGTGGCTTGGGAGCAGGGTTTGCTGTTGTGCCACGCATGGCTGTGAGATGATTCCCTTGCTTTGGGTGTTCAACAGGGTTTGCATCCCTCGCCGTGCAGGCATGTGGTGTTTATATTAGCCAATAGGTTCTGCTTCGCTGTGTGGGTTTGTCCTGATTCCATGCACCCATGCCACGTCAGCTGTGACCGCGCTGTGCTTTTGGTTCCGGAGTGTCCCTTCACTGCAGGGGTGGCTGGGGGCACAATCCTGCATGGTCCTGAGCACCTGGGCCGCCACTGGCCTCGCCAGGACACGAATGTGCTCTGGCTTCGGGCTCGTGCTGCTTGCTGCTCCCCAGGCTGACGGGAGCCAGCTTCCGCGCACAGGCAAGTTCTGCTCGCGGCCCCCTTTGCCACTGGTGGGTTTTGTTGTCGGAGTTTTCCAGCCCCCTTTGAGAGGGCGGCCCGCGTGTTTTGCCATTGTGTTTTTGAATGGCTGTTTTGTATTCGCTTGTTGGGCTGCTATTATTGTATATTAACACCGGGGTGGGTGCGCTTTGTATGACCGCATGTCCGTCTCATTGATTCCATCAGGATTATTTTGTAATTGTGTGTCGCCGTGATTGAGTTAGTGTGCATTTCAGGGCTCCTGTGTATTGAATAATGATGTCAGGGATTGGCTTGTTTGACTGGGTAATGGCCTCTTTTCAGTGCTGAGAGTGAATGTGTCCTTCTCGTGTTTCCCTGTGTCGGCCGGGGCGGGATCGCTTACACTAGGTGATTCCTCAAGACACTCACACGCCGTAAGCAAAACAGCCCTTTGGCTCTCCCCACCTGGGGACGCGCCGGGGCCCCGGCGTTGGTGGCCGTGCCGCACGTGCTCCAGGGAGCGCAGCCACGTGTCCGTAGCCGTGTGCGTGTCTCGCACGTGTTTCTGTGTGGGTATGTTTCAGTGTGTGTGCCTATGGGCACACTTCTGGTCTAGGTAAGGCTTGTCCATTATGTTTTAGAGCAAGGCTCCATGCTCTACATTTCTGGAAGCAACACTACGCTGTGCACTTCCAAATAGATTTGCAGAATTCATGGAGATCTGTGACTACATCGGTCTCCAGTGAAGTGCATATTTGCCTTTGCAAGGGCCTTTTTGTGTGACTTTCTTTATGACTACATAGAAGGGCACCATGTCTGTTAGCAGACGCGTGTGCTGTGCGTGTGGCTTCCTGAGGATGTTCATGCATGGAGGTGTCTGAACTGACCGGAGTTTTTCATACCTGTAGGAAGGAATGTGATTCTGTGTCAGCAGTATTTACTTGTAAATATATGTGCTAAGATATATTAAATGTGCAATGAATCTCTGGGTTTCTGATTGTGTGCGTAGTAGGTAGTAATGCCCTGTGACAGTGTAGCTACGTTTGGTCACTTGAAAAATAAACAAGGCAGCTCAGTAATTTTTCTGCTGATGATTAGGTGTCATTGCTGCACAGATTTATTTGCTGTGAGCAGGCAACGTGGCTCTAGAACCTTTCTGTGCTTCGTGAGGCATCAGGATATGGCTCAGCAGCAGTCACATCCAGACAAAGTCATGGCATGGACTACAAAAGACCAAGACAGCTTCCCAAGAGAGCTCTCAGGGGTATCCTGTGACCAAAACATCCCATCGGGGGAGACCTGCGACCTCTCCCAATCAGGTCATCTCTACTGCTGGGACTTAGCAAGGCAGTGAGCTTAGCTAATACTCGCAGCGCGGCTGCCAACAGGTTACTCCTTCCCTCCTCCCTGCGTTAGCTCAAGCCGTGTTCCTGCCTCTGCCTTCTCCCTCGGGCTCTCCCACTCCTTCCCCCTTCCTCCTCCGTTCTCCTGCCTGCCTTTGACCTTGAGCAGGTGACATGGTGCTCAGCCCCCCCGCTGCTCTCCCGCCGCCCACTCCGCACCCGGCGGTGGCAGCCGCTCGCGTACGGGGCCGACGGAAGGAGAGCGAGTGAGCAAGTGAGAGAGCAGGAGAAGACCTGGTGGGAAATAATTGGAGGCTGTTAAGGAGAGGAGCCCAGCATATCACTCCAGTAATGGAAATAAATTCCATTGTATTTGCATTTTAATTTTCCACATAAACAAAGGCCCAGAGTGCACCAGCTTCGCCAGAATCACCGGCCAGAATTTAATTAGAAATGAAAAGTTTATAGGGTCCTCTTTAATGCGATTAATGCACGGTTAACATTTATCACATACATATGCTGGAATCGCCTTTTTTAAGCAACCACCGTCCATGAAATGAATTTCTTTTCAACTTTTTTAGCGCATGTGAGGAAGGCTGTCTCTGGTGAGGCGGTCCAGTGAGCACACTCCTGACAGCTTGGTAAACTGCAGCCCGCAGAGGCTTAGCAGCCCCCTTCCTCAGCGAGGAAAGTTCAAGGTGGCTTAGAGGGAAGCATGGTCTAGTGGTTAAAGCCCGAGGTTGGGAGTCAGGGGATCTGAGTTGTATTCCCAACTCTGCCACTTGCTCACTGCATGACTGACTTGCTCTCTGTGTCTGTTTCTCTGGGTGTTAAAAAAGAAATCAGCTGGAAGAAGATATCTCTGCTGCAGCCCCCGGTGCGGCTCAGGCTCTCCTGAAACTTGCCCAGCCTTGCGGGACGGGATCTGGGTGGGACCTGCGCTGTGCTGGCCTCTCCGCTCCTCTCCCAGGCCTCGAGCTGCGCGGGACGGCAGAGCGGCCAGCGCGGCAGCGCCGCCTGCGCGGGGCCCGGCCTCCCGCACGGGCGTCTCTGCACGGCCGCCTGCACGGAGGGAGCTGCGCTGCCTGCCGAGGCCGCTCACACGCAGCTTAGGCAGGGCCTCCCATGCTGCTTCAGTCCGAGCCTGCCAGGAGCTGCCTGAGCAACTGGGCGTGTGAGGCCTGCACGGCAGCTGCGGAGGGAAAGCCGGCGGGCCTGGCGCGCGGAGCGGTGCCTGCTGCCCCCTCCCCGAGGGGCTCGGCCCCGTGCGTGCACGAGCCTTTAAGCTTGCCTGCCGGGGAGCACTGGGAAAAGCCGCTGGGAGTCTAGACAAATTAGCAATATCCTTCTCTCAAGGAACAAGGCCCTGAGATAAAAGATCAAAGGGGAGCACCTCCCCTGTGAGCCTGTGCCCCCCTGCCAGGCCCAGCTGGCCATCAGGCTTGTCACCTCCCTGCCTCTTCTCGGCTGCCGCACCACCCTACCCCTTTACTGCCCCCAGCGCCCCCTGCATGCTCCATTTTCCCCCTCCTCTACTCCGGCTGCCCACGCAGGTGAGGGCCTGGAGGCACCTCCCCACTTCCCTTCCTCCTTCCCTGGCACACAGACAAGCAGAGCAAATAAACCAGGCCCATGGGCACAAGGAGTTCGCATGTTAGGAACACAGCAGGGGAAGGAGGAACATGAAACCTCTATTGATCCCCTGAGGAATGATGTCCTTTCCTTATCTTATCAGATTCTCTTCATTCTTCAATTATAGTCTGTTGAAATTGGCCTCTTAACCCAAACAAGATAACCTGGGTAATGAGGAGAAGAGTGTGAGGGGAGAGGGGAGGGGAGAGGAGGGGAGAGTCCAGTGCATTAAACTATGGATACTGTTAGAAATGTCTCCTCTAGCGTAACCCCTTTCACCTCCAGGCACTGCCTTCTTGCAGCCCGGGGTCCCTATACATTATAGTAGCGCACATCCACAGCCTGCCAGCTACATGGTACCATGTACGCACTTCCCTCGGGCGTGGGAGGCCCCTGCCTCCGTACACGGCACCTCTGCCCGTACGTGTACCCGCTCCACCACCTGCCTTCCATGTTCACCCAACATGTTCTCTTCCATGTTCACCCATCTCAACACACGCCACTCTGCCATACGTGCGCTTGCAGGCAGGTTTGTGCCACTGACACTGCCTGTCACACAAGGTGACAATGTGGCTTCCACATTACCTTGTTGAGAGATCTGCACAGAAGGACTCCTGACAAATACACGGGTCATTGCTAGGCACCCGCGTGTGCATCTGTGCTCGCCACGAAGAGCAAGTCCATCACACTGTTGCCCTGCCAGCAGGAAACGCGCTGCTTCACAGTCATGCAGAGTTGTGTACAGACACAGCCCCACAAAACTTGATAGGCTTCCAAAATACATATGTCACCATGCCTTTGCTCTCCTCTGTAACTCCCAGTGTGTACCTGCAGAGTTACGTTTGCCACAGAGAAGACCGTTCTTAGTCCTTCCACACACCAGTATACACACGTGCAGATTCTTGCTTGAAGCCTGTACTCCCAGCTGGAGCTGCCCCAGTGACATGCCCACACTCCACGGGGTACAGGGCCAGTGTAGCCCAAATACCCATTACAGAGCAGGCTGTCGGATGGAACAATAGGGGCTCCGCGGTCTCTCTGCACAAGTGCCTGCAGCTCTCTGTGCTCAAATTACTTCACTGAGTGCAGAATGATCCAGGAGCACATTCAAATCATGCAGAAAGCACTTTCATTTTGGAAAGGTGGTGCTCTAGGCGGCACAAAGGCTTCGTTTACAAGGCCGGCACCCTCTGCATGCATTCTGCTAAAGCCCGTGTTCCCCACCATCACATTCCCCTTGCCTTTTGCTCTTCCTGGTTCCCTCTATGGGCATCCATCTGAGATGGGCCACACTCGCTTCCACTGCGCGTGTCCTTGTGCCACCAGCTCTGCCAGTTCGGCCTGCTGGGCACCAAGCAGTATCTGTTTTAAAGGGGCAGTCACCCATAACCCTGTAATTTTCTTTAACTACCACTGCAAGTCACAAAGGGTGTATATAATCCACAAAAGGGGTTAGGATCACAGAAATCACATTTTCATACGTTTACACATGTGCTCTTACGTGCAAATGCCCAGACACACACGTGCAACTCCTCCCTGCTCTCCAGCTTGCATATCTCAGCAGAAATCATGCACAGCCAGATTCACTTATTCCACCCCCATCCTTTCCATGTCCACACATGCAGACCCCGACACGGGTGCACACGTAGCCAGAGATTGTTAAAGCTGCAGAAGGGAGCTGAGTGTTAATACTGGGTGTTCCCTCCTGTGCCTTGTTTGATGCAGTGGCCAGATTGCTCCGCGTGAAACCGTGGCAGGTCTGCTCCTGATAAGATCCAAGCCAAATCTGCCGGAGCCTTGCACTCCATCATTATCCCATGCCCTTTCCTCCCATCCATCCCATCCAGCTCTGCTCTCCACCCACTCGGGAAGGTCTCCTCTGTTAGAGACAGCACCACAAGGACATAGTCTCTCTAAAACTTGAAATTTGCTCTTTGTTCCATATGGAGAGGGAATTTGTGGTCTTACCCATTTTCCACTCTGCCTCTGCTTAGCAGCCTTGGTCCCTTTGTACCCCACAGATACACTTCCTCTTTGCACTTGCAGTATGCAAACATGGATCCCTTTCCCTCAGAAAATATCATTACTTCTTTTGCTCTTTCCTTCTGGATCTCTAATTTAGTCATTAATTTTATATATAAATATATATGTATTTTATGTATACATGTATATACAGGTTTGAAAGCTGAAGCTTAAATAACCAAGAATGGTTTTCAGAGCCTAAATTTAGGCAAATACTAACAGTAGACTCTATTATATAGCTACATTATGCCACAGTTTTATTTGTTTTAGAGGCTGATTGACCAAAAATGTTCTTAAACAATTTTTAGAAAAGTATGACTATGTTGGAAGACAAAAAGCCCTTTAAGAAATCCCCAAACACAGTGCCCAAAGACTCCACAGTTTAAAGAGAGAGTTTGAAAATAGGCGGCGGGTAATGAGTTCTCCCTCATATTTTAGCCCAGCCTGAAAAAACAGAAGCTCTATTAAAAAAAATGAGGTCTAGAACTGGGAATCAAAGGCTGGGATATTAGCCCTGCCTAACTAAAGCAATTGGTACCGCTTCTGTTGCCAGAGCCATCTGAACTACCCGTAAAGAAGAGGCTGTGCGGAGCATCCTATGTGGCGGATACCTGAGAGTTTCATTCGTGCCTTTGTTGTCTTGTCACATTCTCTGCTTTTCTGGTCATAAATTATGAGCAGAGATCAATTTACCCTGCAAAAATTTGGATACCTCTCAATAGAAATACAGTGGTGGGCATTTTGACTGGAGCCCATGGCTATTCTTGTTGCAATTTGCCTTCCAAGCAGAGATGGAAGTTTAGGCCTGTGCCGTGAAGTCTACAGAGGGGAAAGGCTGCTCCCCTTGGCAGAGAGGAGGAACTGCCCAAAGTGGAACCAAAGGAATAAAAATTAAATTGGCTCCCAGGAGAGGAGAGTTAATAGAGGCAAACTCCCTCATTTCTCTGTGCAGCATGTGTGTACATGTGTGTGCCTGTGTTGCGGGGCGCTAAAAGCGCTGGAATGATGTGCCATGCACATTTGAGAGGCACTGTGGGGAAGGCAGAACTAGGGGATGAGAGCAGCAGACATGTCCTGCTCCCATTTCTCGTGCAGACAGACAGGCCACCAGCTTCCTCTTTGGCAGGTTAACGGTGACATGGGTAGATGGTTCATATGTAGCACTTCCTAGGAAGCGTAGTTGTGAACTTGCAGGCCAGTAGCTCCAGCTTTTGGCTCATCACTCATTCTCCTCTCCGTCCAAACTGGTACACACATAAATCCCAAGCAAGACAGAGGACAAAGGAATATCCCTCCCTGGCTGCACAGGCCTCCCGCTAGTGCTTCCTTTACCTTAGGGGCACTTTGTGCCGCCGTGCATGGGCCTGACAGGAGCTACATTTTCCCTGCCAGATACCAATATACCCATATGCAGTATCCAGCTGCCAGACACATTTCCACGGAGGTGCATGTCCACCTTGTACTCACAGTCCCCATATAGGCGACCTGTACAAACACGCAGCGTAACCCTGCCCTTTCTCCTTCCCTGGGCCAACCTCCAGGCACACTGACCTTTCTAATTTATTGACTGTCTGTGCACAGGCTCCATCTACACTCCTCCTACCCCTCACTCCTCCTTGCACGTCTATAGGGACAGACAGTCTCTGTCCATACACCTCAGGCATATTGTGCATTCAGCCTGTCATTCTTCACACCTCAAGCACAGTGAGGTCTCGCCTGTGGCTGTGGTGTGCAACGATTGTGTCGTCCCTTTCCCAGTGACAAGGGTCTCGTTACGGGGTTATTGACTGGTTTTCATGCAGACAGATGGATCTGTCTTGGGTCTCTCCACCAAAATTCAGCTCTGTATGGGCTGGTAGTCACGGCTCTAAGGATAGGATTTCACCAGGAGACCACCCTCCATGCAAACATCCTTCACCCAGGCCACGGATGGTAATAAATGGAGTCAGGCTGAGCCATAATAAAAGCAATTGAGTGGGTTACCTGTGCAGACGCGAGATTTATACCTCCTCATATTTGATGTGATTGTTTTATTGAGTTCTCAGCACAGTTAGGATGCTGTTTATTTATTTATTTATTTGCCTACTTATCGGGGGGAGGGGGAGGCTGTGGCAGTCCAGCTGGTGCTGACCCTCGATCTTGTCAGATACGAGCCTGAAGGAGAGGGCTCCCCGCTCAGCTTTGGTGCGGGAGCCCTGGCCAAATCTCTCCTTCCTTGTGACAGATAAGGATGTTTGTTCAATTCCTAAAACCACGAGGACTGTCTGCACTACAAGCCTAGCAGAAGTTAAGGGAATGGCAGAAAGACACATGTGCAGATGTTGGTTTTCTAAAAGAATCATGAGATTCTAAAAGAATCTCGTGAGATAAATTCCTCTTTGCGCAGTGCCTCTTGGGGCAGTGGGCTGTGGTCTATGCAGAGCTTCTTTATGCTATTGCAGTAGAAACAGTAAGCACCACCATTGCATCTGGCTCTGTCATCACACATGAGCATTCAGAAATATTAGCAGGTGCAAATTGATCGGAAATGAATATTTGTAAGTGCACTCTGAGGAGTTTGGAAACCAAGTGATTGGATTTGTGATTTTCAGCTGGGTAGATAGCCATATAAGTGCTACAAAATCAGCTTGCAGTTACTGGCACTAGAGAAAATTGGAGGCTAACGCTGAATATCATGCTTTCTAGTGTTTCATCATGAGCCTAACAGTGTTTGTTGTTGGTTTTCCAGCTCCTCTAGCCAAGGGATAGCATGAGAATTTCACTTCTCATTTAATAAAGTCTGTTTCCAGTGCTTTGGGGTATTTGGGGATCTTGAAAGGGGGCCTTTCTACTCCCTGAAGAGGCAAAGGACCATGCTGTTAAGGCATTTTTACAGTCATTTAATGGGAGTCAGATATCCAAATCCCTTTACAAACTTAAGATACAGAAGTGAAAACAAGTGAAAACATCCACTTTGTATTACAAGTACTTGTGATTTTTATGCTGATCTCATGATTTAGGGCTCTGTCTCAGCATTTTTTTAACTGTTGAGACTGGTAAATCTGTCCATGTATGTGTAGACTACAACAGATTAGTTCACATTAGAGTAGAAAACTTCTCATTGTCATCAGCTCTCATCAAAGAATTATTGTTTAGGTGCAAAATTCAAACTGCTTTTAAGAGTTACCATCAGAGTCATCTACACACGGATGGGGTTTCCTGATGCCCTGGTTAGCTGCACTGTCAGGGCAATGACAAATGCTTTTGGAAGTCTCCTTTTTTCCATTCAAAAAGAGCTTTCCTAAAAGTGGGATCCCTAAGCACAGTGAGGATTGCAAGCAGTGAGCCTAAGCTCTATTTAAATGTCGACATGCCCTCGTTAAAGTCCATGTCAAGGTAAACTAAATGAAGATCTGGCTGTGTTCAGCTCTTTTGAAGTATTATCTTTCTATGCAAGTAATACAGAAATCATTTGTTTGAATGGGCTTTAGGAAAGAGAGTCCAGAGACAATCTTTTTGATATATTTGATATATGGTTGAAAATATGGCTTTCTATATTTGTATACATTGTGGCATCAAACCACAGAGGGCCCAGCTGGTCTACTAGAGCATTTTCCATCTCTTCAGCCAACGCAGGAATATTTCCTATTGCGTGTTTGCTTGTGCTGTTAATCCCATCTAGTTATATATATTCAAAAAAAAAAAAAAGGGAATTCCATGGGATGCAATTCCACAATTTAATGGAGCTTCCTATGAGGAGATTCATTCTGCTGCTATTTAAATGTTTTCTTTCTTACTGCCCTGCCTTCATTCCTGGCTCTACCGCTTTGTTAAACCAGAATAATTCCCTTCCCGTTGGAGGGACTGTGCCCTTCAGATCTCTGTATTGTTCTCACCACTTCATCACTGCATGGCCAAGCCGCTTATATTTCCTCCTTTTTCCTCACAAAGTTAAATGATTAAAAAAAAAAAAAATACCAGTGATTCTGGTAAATGAGGTTTAGCTCTATAAGACTCATTCACCCAGTGCTGAAATACAGCTACCTCTGTGGCGGAGTGCAGTAACCACTTACTAAATGCAAAAGCTTAAAAATATGTAACTTCCAACAAAAATCGAGCTTTTCATGTCTATACAAAAGGCACAACTGTCATTTTTGTATGATAAGGAGACTGATGTGGTACCAAACTCCTAGGTTCACAGAACAGGAAGTTTGAAACTTCCCACTCACAACAGTACCGCATCTATTGAGCTGATACCTGCATCATGGGAAAATCGGGGGAAAAAGAAGTGACTGGTTTATTGTAGTTATCTCCATACAACCTTCCAGCAGCCAGATATGAGGAGTAAGACAAAGCGGAACGCTGGGAGCATTCATTTACCCTTGCAGCTGCAGTAACATTGTCTGTAACCTCTGCTTTATGAGCCTGGCCTTTATTTGCAATGATGAAAAGATGACAATACCAGGTTTGTGTCTGATGGCAAGGAATCTGAGTTTAAAGGGTTATATTCCTTATAACGAAGCCCTGTGTGACCCAATTGCATTCTTTGCTTGGCTGAAGGCAGCTGGCACTAGAGGTCTTTTACCCTGAGAGTGCGCCCTGGTGCAGGAAATTCGTTGGAAACCTTGGACTCGGCATCAGCTACATGGGAGGATCCCTGGTAGGATCCTGAGTTGCTCCGGCCTGCACCAAAAAGTGACAGGGCGCAGGTCTGAGCGACACAGACATTTGCCCATTAGGTGCTGCGCAATTCAACCAGTTTTCACTGCAGACCATGCAGTGGTCACTGTGTTTGGTCACTAAGAACACGCTGCCGGTAGAGCTGCTCTACGCTCCTCACACTTCTCCCTAGAATCATTACGTATCCTCCAGGAATTCCAAATTTTACATCCTGTTTGGTGGGAAAGGCAGGGGGAAATTCATCAGTGGCCTTGGCTGGGGTGTTGGTTCTTTGTTGAGCTCTTTATGGAAGGATTACAATGATTTTGAGAAGGTAGCTAAATACCGTTGTTTTTATTTTGCAGGTGTTAAAACTACCACACAAGGAGCTCTTCTGATAGACCCAGATCAGCCAGAACACTAATGGAAGAACGGTAAGAAAAACCTCATCTCCTAATACGCCATTCTTTGCTCTGACATACAAGCCTGCCCATAGCCACTGAAATTGGTCACCAGCTCATTATTTCTTTGTAGATTAAGCGCATTTCCTTGGCTATTATAATCTGAATCAATGTGTGTCTCTTCCCATACATATTTATAAAAAAACACATAATTAATGGAGGCTTTAACTAGGAATCATTAGCCAAATGTATATAATGTAACAGAAAACATATCCCCAAACCAAGCACACAACACAAGAAATGAATGTATACTTGATACCTAAGAGAAGATAGAAAATACATCTGACAGCTTGACTGAGCTGATATGGCCACTAAGCTCTGTTCTCTGCCATGGGATGGCAGATCTGCACTCAGAAATCCACAGTCTGGGATGTACGCAGAAGGCTGACTGTTCTGTAGTGAAACTCCACAGTCCTTTGGCTTCTGCATTCCTTGGAGAAACACTGACAGAGAGTCCCAAGCACTGAATGCGGGAAAGCTGGGATAGAGGCACAGATTGGCTCCAAGTAGATTGTTCTGCTCTGCCTTGGTGCAACTGAATGGAATTCATGTATTTAAGAGAGGCAGAGAATAATGCTATGTCTACAGCAGCTATTGCATCTCCAGCTGCGCAGCCATGCATGTGTGTCCAGTATGTACCTACTCTTGGTCCTACGAAAGCACATGGTCTGATTCCAAAGATTTTGCTCGAACTGGTTATTATCCCATGAAACGTGCGTTCTTAGGCTAACTGTACATGCTGCAAACAAAGCAAGAATTCTCATTAATATCTGCTGCCAAGTTCATTCTTGGGAGGCCACCACAAGGCTCGCAGCAATGCCTAAATGAACCCAGTGGAAGTGTTCTAGCCCGCAGCGACCAAAGATAACTTATCTGTAGCCATAGGGTAAATGGAAAAGTTCTCTTAGGATGCCCATGCTCCAGAGATTTGCACTAAGCACTAATTGCTTACCAAAGAATTAAGAATTTCTGTCACTCAGCTGCTTCTCAATTACATGTGCTGCATATGTGTGTGTATATTTACATATATACTTGTGTGTATATATATATATTTTCGGGGGGGGTGCATACATGTACACAATAGGCTTATAATGCATAGCACCCACTGTATGAAACAGGGACAGGAAGGTCCTGTTGTAGAGACAACTGCTTTGCCTTGATGCTCTGTTTTCATGAGCTTTATCTAGTAACTAATACGCTGTCTTGATTTTTTGCCACCATTAAAGCAAGGCTACCCCATAGTAGAAGATAATTTTTTTGCTGAATATTGGAGGGGTAGTTAAGACTATTTTTTTCACTGTAGTTTGCATGTGCCTTGTATTTGCATGAGGTTGAGGTGATGGGCTTACTGACAAGTCGCGATACCATCTAAATTCACCTCATTCGTAGTCTCAAATATTAAAACCCTCACCAAAGTAGTTCTAACAGTTCTGGATAACGGGCCAAGGCAGTTTTCCTGTGGAAATGCCACATTTTGAGAAAATACAAAGATAGATATTTCTAGCAGATTGGTTTTAAAAATCAGCGTCTGCCCAAAGCTGCTTGGAGAGTCAAAACATCAGATTAAGTCCATTTTATGGCCATGCAGTAGGGAAGGGGAACACAAGGAATGTGCCGTTACAAATGATTGCCCAATTCTCTGTGTTTACTTTGGCAGTGGGGGACAGCAAAATGTATATTTGAACTGTGAACTTAGCCTGGTCTTTGTGTTTTGCGAGCTGGTTACTGATTCCTCGGCGCTGGCGAAGCCTGCGCTGCCGCCCGCGGCAGCCGGATCGGGCCTTTCCACGCTTGCTCCTTCCTGTTCTGCAGGAATTTTTTTGCAGCCTGACGTCCTGCTCTCACCCAGCACAAGCCTGCTGATTTTCTGACCTGTGGTGTTTTGGGTTCATTTCCTCACAAATAAAAATTTGGGGGAGCCCCACGCAAAGGTGAGCACTGTGAAGGTGAACCTAAGTTTTTTAAAGGAATGGGGAAAGTCTTAATCACACGAAGCCAAAATGCCCTGTGCTTTGGTGACTGCACACTCAAATGCCATCAGTGTCTGAATCAAATGCGGTGGGTCACAGCTGAGCCTCTTCAATATAATAATACTTAGCAGTTGCAAAGCACTTGTCCTTTTCAGAGCATTTTGTAAGTGCAAATTCACGGACACCTGTTCCCTCCTCCCTCTGGCAAGGGTCAGTCCTCGTTTCCAGGATGGGAAACCGAGGTGTAACCCACCAAGCCGGACTGCAAGCTGGTGGCAAAGGCAAGAGTAGAATTGCCCGGGACACAGCAGCCACGATGCAGGGCACTGCGTTCGGAAAGCTAAAGGCTGGGACTTCAGTGGCATTCGGTTGCCAACATCCTTGGAGCTGGAAGTATATAAGTGCCAGCCCTGGGTTTCCGCATTTCCCAGAAAACGGGATTCTGTTCCTACAAAGAACAGAATTCCCAGCCTTTCCTGAGCTCTCCTCTCCCTGGCTTCGTTCCTTGCAGGGGAAGCTGCCTGTCCTTCCACAGCTGCCTTTGCAAGGTGTCTGAATGTCAAACCGTTATTATTTCAGTACCTGACTGAGAGAGTAACAGAGACCTGGAGGTTTTTTAGGAGGGTGTATAATTAGCCGATCAGTATTATGTTACCCTGTTCATAACTTAATAACCATTTTAATACAGATGGCACACACAGGGATAATTTCCTAGGGTAGCCTAGCAGTATATTACAGAGACAGTGTGTCTGAGGGAATCTTCCCTAGCCAAGGTACATTCCACTAGCTAATTCTACCTGCTGTTTTCAAGATGATTTGGGATAATTCCATATCATTTGCAAAATATTAAAACCCATTTATATAGGATGCCAGATTTAGAAATACACAGCCTGAGTTATTAGACATATTTTGATAAATCTGCTATGAAAAGTGCAAGACAAAAAATACCACTCTGTTTTCCCTGCTATTTATTTTTGTTTCCCTTGCCATAAATTCACCAGGTTTGAAAAAAAGAAAAAATCTGGCTAAACCTGCTATATAGCAAAAAGACCAATGTATCAGCTTGTGCAATTTTTATCTATGAATGCACTAAAGGAGACTGTCTGTATGTTCGCATATACCATAAATACATTTATTTGTGTGGGGAGCTCTGTGCTGGGACTGCCTGCAAAATCTCCCGTGTTCTTACTCTGTTCTGTGCCTGTTTATGCGCTGTGGGAATAGCTGATGCGCTAACGTGGTCCTAGAGGCTGTGTTTCTGTGGTCGTAGCCGGTGTGTGTGTGAAGATGCTAGAGCCCAGCAGCGGGGTTACTTTGAGCGGGTGCGTGACGGGGCGCCCGCGTGCAGGCAGCGTGCAAAGAAGCCCCGGTGCGCGTTGCGTGTGAACAGCGCGAGTGCTGCAGCGTGTTTGTATCGCAGCCTTTTTTTTTTTTTTTTTTT
>VZSV01000234.1:643403-666417 GCA_013398735.1 Nothocercus julius
CCGCGGACCAAGTGCCGCGGAGCCCCGCGCAGCCGGAGCCGCCGCACGCGCAAAAGCCGCCGCTTCCGACTGCTTCGCAGCCTGTAAGTGCAGCGTGACACCCTTGTACGGCTTGGCGAACTTTTCTTTACTGGAGAGCCCTTTTCTCTGGGAAAAAAAGCAATTATCACCATGTGACGAACTGAATTCTGACACGCGGGGTTTACCCCTCCCCCAGCGCGGGGGAAAATGTCTCCCGTGGATCTGGTAACTGTGCACAAGCCCTAACTTTGGCAATGTATTTGCAGAGCTGTGTCTGCAGGGTTAGGGGAAGTGGTTGCATTCTGCTAAATGGATCCTGTGTGGTGAGTGCAGATTTATGCCCAGTTTTGATTTATAATTAAATTAGCTTCTAATTTGCAGTATGTGCGTCTGTGTTTAAAATGTATCTAATCTGTGCGACTGAGGACGGGGGCACTTTAAATGAAAATCTACCTTTCGCCTCAAGGGTTTCTTTATGAAGGGATAGCCCGGAGGGCAGCGTTCAGCAGGAGAGCGGGGGTGCAGTTTCCATTAGAGGATGTCAATCAATCCTTCTTTTCAATACATCAATTAATAAATACGATTGGGGCCGCGGGCGGCCTCCGCAGGACACGGGCGATGGAGAAGGCAACTTCAGAAGGGAGCTGTCCCCAGGCCAGACCCCGAGCCCCTTCCCCTGCTGTGCCCGGGCTCTGCGGCCGCTCGGAGCCCGGCGGGGCGAGGCCAAGCGCGGCGCGAGGCCCCGCAGGGCGGTCGCAGACGCGGGGCTGCACCGATCTCTCCGTGGGGTCCCTGGGCTGCCGGGTGACGCAGTCAGCCGGTGGAGGGGGGAACAGCAGAGGCGCTGTCCCCACGCGCGCCGGGCCCGGCGCTGCCACAGGGCCCGGGACACCACCACCACCACCACCACCCCCCCCCGGAGCTGATTTATATTTAGGCTTCGCTTGTTTAAACGACCCCCGCCTTCCCCCTTTCCCTGGATCCCACCCCATGCAGCTCCAGCCCGGGCAATAAACATCATCGTTTTGCTCGGGTATTTTCAAACGGAACCGCAGCAGCCAGGCTTCATTTTTCACAATTAAAAGGGGACCGGGATGCTGGGAACCTCCTCCCCCTCCTCCCAGGCTGGCAGCGCAGCCTGGCCCCGCTACTCCCCGCGCTACTGTGCTCTCCACGCACACGAGTGAGCGGGGAACTAGGGGCAAAAGATTATTCCCTTATTCCTGCTATTCGTAACCGGGCAAGCTCCGCGGTCGCTCCCTAGTTGGGTGGTGACACCCGCTCCCCTCTCCTTGTCAGCGGCGCTGGCGGCTGCACCCCCCGCAGCGCCCGTGGGAAGCCCCAGGGCGCCGGCCGGGCCGCAGGGCGCAGCTCCTTGCGCCGGGACGGCGCGGCGGGGCCAGGGAAGGCCGGGGGCCCTGGGAAACGCTGCTCCGGGCGTGGGTGTCTCATTCCAAACCCCACTGATAGGGAAAGAAAATCCGTAAAGAGAGAGCGTCCACCAGCTACTCCAGAGTCATCATCATCATAATAAAGCCTGTCGGTTTGATTTAAAAATAGCACGTTGAGAACATGCCTGTCACTGAGCGCTGCCTCCTCGACTCTTCCTTTTTTTTTTTTTTTTTTTTTTTTTTTTTTCTTTTTACGTTCGTTACCTGCAGGTTTTGCGGGTTTTATTTGTGTCGTTGTTGCTCGCTGGAGCTGCCCGGCACCGCGTCCTGGCGGGCCCCAGCATGCGGGGTAGCGCTGCGCAAGGCAGTGCTGCGCGGGCGCGACCTGCGAGCTGGGCTTAACTTCGGGGGGAAAGAGGTAAAAAAGAAGGGAGAGATCGAGAGACAGTCTCTCAGGCAGCTTGATCCCATTAGCTCCGTCCTTGGGTTGCATATTTATACGGTCTAGGAGGTGAACAGATGGACTATCAATTTAATTCCATCTTCAACACCATCAGAGATTGATTTTCTACTCGCTTTTAATTTTGCCATAATTAATTAGATCATTACAACTGTTTTCTATTGATCTCCCTATTTAAACCTCAGATGCAAAGGGACTTCAGCAGATCCTTTAAAAACACAGAAGGGAAAAGGAACAGAGGGGGTTGCAAACTTTCTGGAGTTCTTTTTTTTTTTTTCCTATTTCGTTTTAGAAGATTTTCAGTGCAGAAGAACGATAATAATAATAATAGAAATGATAGTAATATTAGTAATAATAGTAATAATAATAATGCCGCTATGGCCTTTTCTTTTATATAGCCTATTTTCATTGCCTGTATTTTTTTCCTTTACATTTTGATGAATCTTTATTATATTTATATATAATATGCAACATAGGTCATATATTTAATTATTCCGATTATGAAAAATACGACCGCACGTCTGTATGTATATATATTTATGCACAAATGCGAAATATTTAATATTAACATTCATTGATGGGGTGCGGCAAGTATTTATACATGGGAATTTTTATCGATAGGAAGCAGATTGGTTTCTCTAAAGTGCTCGCGTGTCGGGGGAGGTTTTTGCCCCCTGCCTGTGTCTCGGTACCTGGATCACTCCCTGCGTGGGGATATCTCACCCTGCGACGCGACCACGAGCAATAGAAGGAAACTCGAGCAGCAGGAGCTGCGGGAGCTGCGCGAGCCGGCGCCTTTCTGCCCCTGCCTCTCCTTTTAGCATAGAGGCAGCACCGGGGCAGCAGGACTGCTCTGCGCTCAGAGGCGGCGGCGTTTGCGTTTTAAACCTCCTTCTAGGTTTCTGTCTTTTGTTGCCGTTGTTGTTGCTAAATGCAAGGCTCCGTTTCCATACGGAATTTATAAGGGACAGCCGTGTAGTCGCGGTCTCCGCGCGGGCGCAGAACAAGCGCTTCCCTGGGCGGGCAGCTTTGTTTGCACGGCCCAGAACCGGGCCGGGGGGGATCGGCCCCCACCGCCGCGCGGGACCCGAGCTGCCCCGGCCCGGCCCGCAGCGCCCCGGGAAGCCGGCAAACTGGCAGGGAAGAGCTGGGCTGCTACCTCGGGCTTTCTGCACACGTCGGAAAACTCCGGTGGGCGGCAAGTTGCCAAAAGGGGAGTTGAGGCGGCGTGGGGGGCAGCGCGGGGCGCAGCGCGGCTCCCACGCGCGGCTCGCGGAGCCGGCGGCGAGTGCGGGGTGAGCCCGCCGGGGAGGAGGGAGCTGCGGGGGGAGCAGCCTGGGCCCGAGGAGGGAGTCGGGGGTGACGGTCGCATCCCGCCCTGCTGAATATTCAGCGCCCCCCCCCTTACCTGCTCTGCCCGCGCTCATGGCTCCCGTGCCTAATGGCGCGGCCCGCCGGGGCGCCGCCGCCCGCAGATCCGCCGCGGCCTCCTCGCTCCTCGCCTCCCGCCTCGCCGGCTCGCTTTCCCCCGCTGCCTTTGGAGATCTAGGCGCAACCACCCAAAACTAAACGGTTTAGATAACAACACACACACACACGCACGCACACACCAGAGCACCGGCACCACCACCACCGAGAAAAAAAAAAAAAAAAAGCCACAGAGAAAGCAACACCGCTCTACTGAGCCGGGACGGGCTAAAAGGAGGGGAAAATAAATAACAATCAAAGCAAATGCGGTGCTCCTGCTTATAAAAGTGGAGAGGGACTCACCTGCTCCAGCGCACGGGGCTGTGCGGCGGGAGGGGAGGGGGCTGGCAGGAGTTTGGGGGGGGGGGCAGTGCCGGACTTTGAGTCTGATTCCCCCTGCCCCCCTCCTGCAAAGCGGCTACCTGTAGGGGAGCCTTGTTGCAGCAGCAGATTAATTTGTTGTCTTATTACCATAAAAATGTGCTTGGAAAGGGGCTGGCCGGGCCAGGGGCCTGGGCCGAGGTGGGAACGGAGCGGGATGTCCCCGCGGCGCCGGGGCAAGGGCTCCCCCCCAAGAGGGGCGCGGGGGCCGGGCCCGCCTGTCGCCGCGGCCTCGGGGTGCCCCGCGCATGGGCTGCGGGGAGCGCTCAGCTTTGTGCTTCCCGGGAGCTCCTCCGTGCTCCCTCCGCCGCATTTCGGTACAGACTTGGTGATTGGGAATAAATAAGTAAAGAAAGCAAAGCTACGGAGAAAAAGAAGAAAAATTCCCAGTGCTAAAGACATCACCGAGCGAATATTTTTCTCTCTCTCTTTCTACCCCCCCTCTTCCATCTCCCCATTGATTGAAAGTCTCTTTCAGCTCCAACAAGGAGTCCTAGGAAAAATGAACCATTCTGCTATCGATTCTTCATTAAAATTACATTTCTGCATTTGCTAAATTGGTTTTAAAAAGCTTCCCCTGATATTATTGTCTTGTCAAAGCCGGCGGTGCTGGGCAAACAGTATTTAAAAGCTTGGGACCTCTCCAAGCTGAGGCTGTTGGGGGGTTCGTGCGCGTATGTGCTTCTTTTTCTGAAGTGTTCAGGAAAACGCTAACAAAGCGGGCTGGCAAAACGCGAGCCACAGGCGAGCGGGTCGTTGTGAAATGAGAAACGTGGCGGGAGCGCTTTCCTTCATAACACTTAAAACCTATCGATTGTCGCTTCAAGCAAAGAGAAAAGTTTCATTTTAAATATTAAAGTGGGGCCCAAGAAAGTCAATAACGGCAGCGATGAGCATTTTTTCGAGATGTCCGCTCCAAACCGCTTTTAAAGCAGGTACCACATTTGCCGAGCGCTTTTCCTCGCTGCCGGAGCTGCGGGACGTGTCGTGCGACCAGCGAGTCCTCGCACAGCCCATGTCCCCTCCAAAGCTGGCCCCAACCCACCCCAACGCATCCCCCTCCTCCCGCATCCAGCTGGGAAAAGCCCAGGAGGGACCCGGGGAGATTTACTTTGAATTCTGCAAATCTCTCTCGAAAGAGCAGGGAAGCAGAAATGTCTTCCTGATGTGTTTATCCCCTAATCAGTTCATTAGTTATAAACAACATGACATTAGAAGTTAGGAGGCAGTTGATATTAATTTTTATTTAACTAGTTGATGTTTAATCCGTCACGCCAGGCTGCTTAGAGGGAGCTGCCTGACACAAACCAGTTAGAACTTCAGAGCGGCGATGATCGCCCGGGCCGCGGCACCAGCCGCAGCGAGAGGGGACGGGGGACGCAGGGGGCAGACAGAGGGGCTGGGCGGGGAGCCCCTGCCCGAGCGCGAGGAAGCGCGAAAGGAAGCGGAAAATACCCCTCCGGGGGAGAAGGAGAAGGGAAGAGAAAAAGAGGACATGAGGCGGCAGAGAGGGAGGAGAAACGGGAGGAAAGACCAGGGAAGGCAGCAGCGGGATTGCTCCTGCCCGTCACCCGCGTGTGATACATCCCGCCGCTGCCCGGCGGCCGCCCGTCCCCGCGGAGCAGAAGCGCCCGCAGGGGTGAGCGCTGGGGCCAGGGCCCGCGGTGCCTTCACGCACACGCGCCGCTTCCCACTTGAAGCCGCCTGGGATACCTGGCGGCTGGAGTCACCCGCTCCCCTGCTGTCCCCCCGGCTCCGCTTCTAGTCAACCCCGCCGCGTACCCAGGGAAGCGGGGAACGCGCTGCTCGCTATATGGGCACATATGGGCTCGACGACTCCTGCCCTGCGGCCCCGCCACAGCCTCGGTGCCCTCGGTGCGCCTCGCCGCTCCCCGGGGTCCCATCCTGGCAGCGCAGCCGCCTGGGGACCGCCCTCTGGGCACTCATGTCGGGCGAGGTTCTGCCCGTGTACCCCTTCCTTGTACCCCTCATTCAGCATTAATATTAGTTGCTGTCACTGCTGTGTTTGGGTATATCCACGATTTCAGTACTTCTTGGCGAGCCAGGAAAGCCCCCGGTAGTAGCGCCGTGTGTTTCTTTCCCCCGACGCCTGCCCCTCCGAGGGCTCTAGCCGTGCGGCTGTGACTGCGAGGAGGGGGTTCCTCCCTGCGACCCGTGTTTTAATATCAATTTCCATATTAATCAATCACTCCATCTATCTGCTGGATAAAGGAAATGGTTCGCATTCCTAAGAAAATTGCCTAAGAAAACTGCTTCTTGCAGTTAATAGTTAACTCCGGAGTAGAAAGTTCCCAGGGAAATGCGGAGGCAAAAGGAGAGCGGATCTGCGGGCAGCCAGCGAGCGCCGGCCCCGAATTCCCTTGAACTGAGATAGCTCCGTTCATAACCCCCCCACCTCCCTACGCCCTCCCCCCCGGAGAAGTCGCTACTCCGCCGCGGGCTCGACCGCCTGTTCCGCCTCGGAAAGAGCTGGAGTGCGGGTCCTAGGGCCTAACCTCCCAATGGGGTGCGGGAAGGAGGGGAGCAGACTCGTCCCCGGCACGAGCAGTAGCTGCAACAGGTGCCTGTGGTGGGGGTGACACGGCCTCTGTGCAAGGTCTGAAGTGCCACCCCCGTGCCCCGCTGCGTCCCCCGGGCCCTCCTCGGGCTCGGAGCGGCGGGCGGGCACCCCGGGGCACCCTGGCAATGTTTGGCAGCGCCGGGGAATCATTAACGCGGGACCCGCGGCGCCTGCGAGGCCGGTGGTCGCCCTGACCGCGGAGGGAAAATATCACAGAAGCCCCTCACGCCTCTTCCGCGGGCTCCCCCGGGCCGCCCGAGCGGCAGTGCGGGTCGGCACCGGTCCGGGGCGCCCGCGGCTGCTCCTGCGGCCCGAGCCGCGGCGGGGGCGGCTCCAGGGGCTCCCCGGTGTCTGCGCCACCCTGTCCCGTCGCCCCTTCGCGGAGGCGGCGGCCCTGGGCTGAGGCCGCTCTCGGCCTCCTCGGCAGGTCGCTCGACGTAACTTGTAGCTCGGGGTGGGGGAGGCAGCAGCCGGGTGACCTGCGATTGCCCCGCGCTACGGGACGACGTGGGCTGGAAGGGGCTGGGGAGCTGCCCTGAGGGCTTGGGGAATTTGGGAAGTCGCCCTGGGGACTGGGGGGGCAGGATGAGGAAACACAGACTTTGGCCGTAACTAAAGAAAAGGGAAGGAAAACTGAAAGCTCGCATCGAAAGAGAGGTCGGGGAGAGCGCGCACGTTGTATCAGCGTGTGAAAGAAGGAGGAAATAGAAGAAGGATGGAAGTAGCGAGAAGATGAAAATCAGGATGGATGGATAGATAGAGCGACAGACATTGATTTTTACTAGTATTAGAGGAAAGAGACTGTCTAAAAGAAGGGGACATCTAATTTGAAGATGAAAAGAGAATAAATGGATGAATGGATAAATAGAATAGTGATAGAATTATAATGCGAAAAAAAGAGGAAAAATAGAGGAAGAAGGAAACAAAATGAAAGAGAAGCTGTACTGGTTCTGGACAGAGAGAGATGAGTGAGAAGGGCAGAGGGAGAGAGGAGAAGAAATGAAAATAAAGAAAAAAGAAGAAAATAAAGATGGGAAGGGAAAATGAGAAAAAAAGAGAGGAGGAAAAGAAAGGAAAGGAGAAAAGCGAGGGGACGCTACTAAGAGCATCAGATAGTTGGTAGGTATCAGAATTAGAAGGGAAAAGCAGAAACATTTATTGCAGTCCGCGCCGAGGCGATTTCCCCACTGGCATTTTATGGTGCTCCTAAATCTTCGCCTCGAACTCTTCGGAAGTGCAGGGCTCCCTTCCCGCACTCCTTGCTTGGACGCTCTCTTGGCCCGCGGCTCCCGGGAGTGGCTGAAGCCCGTTCCCGAACCGCGGGGCAGGAGCAACAGTTCCCTGCACGGCGAGCACGGGAGAGGCGGCTCTTCCCGGGCAAGGGCTCCCGGGCTGCGGAGCGGGTCAGGGAAGTGGCTCCGGCCCGCGCCGCCTCCGCTCCGTGCAAAACTCCAAACCTCCCTGGAAAACTCCCGTGCCCCCCGCATCGGTAACGCTCCCAGAGCCACCGGGGCAGCGGCGCCAGCAGCGCATTTCCCGGCATTAAACTCGAAGAAATAAATGTCCTCGTACACCCGCCGTGTGAGACTTCCTTGATCTCTAGCCCTGGCTGAGTTTCCCCAGAGTTTTGGGGCTGGAGTAGGGTCGGGAGAGGAATATTGATGGGCAGGATAAAAGCCGGGGACGATGTAACTCGTGTGCCTTTCACCTTATCCCAGGAGCAGCGGCTTTGTCCTCGGGACACGAATCCCGGTTATGGTCTGGGAGCTGCGGAGAAAAGGGAAGTTTGCGGGTCTGTCTCCCAACTGGGCTGCGGGCAGCCCCTCCCCCCGGCGCGGCCCCGCTCCCTGAACTAGTGGATATAATAGTGCGTGTGTTGGGGGGGTCGCTGGAAGTTGCAGGCCCTCGTGGGGGGAGAAGGCTGCAGGGGCAAAAACCACTTAATTTCCAGGCGGTTTCTCATTACTCTTCTTAACGCTTATAAGGGAGAGAAAATTAGGCACACAGCACACGTTTTGGCCACTTCATAAAAAATGTAGATTTGAGAGATGATGTGAAATGTGCCCCGGAGTGAATGATTAAAGATAGCTGACTACATATTTTTTCCCTATTTGGAGTTGAGATGAGAAGTGCCCCCGAGCTCTCTAGGTCCGGGAAGAGCCCTTTAATAACTGATAAATTGGTCCAAGTCCCCCTGCCCACCCCCGCCCCTCACCGTGGCTCCCGCGGGAGGGAGGGGGCGGCCCGGCCCGTGCCCCCCTCGCACGGCAGCGCACTCGGGGCGCGTCCCCTGCGCGGTGCCCGCGTGGCAGCCACTGTCGCCTCCGCGACACCCTTAGCTCGGGGCAGCCAAGGGACGGGGCTCCTCATCCAGCGGAACTAAAGACTCAGGGTAATTCGGGAAGGAAACAGAAATTTGTGTGGTTCTCTTGAAAGCGGAGAAAGTCGCAAAGGGCCGAGCGTCCTGGGCACCACGCAGGCTGCTCGCCAAGCGCTTTGGCGTGAAGTTTTGTCACCTGCACGCGAAGAAGGGACCCGCCGCCCCCTCCACGGCCACTCGCAGCGGCCAGGAGAGGGACGTGGGGAGGACAAGTGACACGAAGAACGGTCACTTTGTCCCTTCTCGCGCGCCGCCACGGAAGGGGGCAAAGCGCGGCGGCTGCCGCCGGCCCCGCTGCAACGCGAGGGGTAGATGCTCAGGGAGGGGCGACGCCGACGGCCACCCTCGGGGAAAGGAAAAAAAAAAAAAGCACGGTTCTGTTTCCCCTTTCTCAAACGCAGCCCTCGCTTCGGCCCCCACCGCCAACTTCGGAAGGAGGAAAAAACAGAAAGGGAAGGAAAGAAGAGCAAGAGAAAATAAAAATCGAAGCTTTCCAGCCCGTTGGAAGAAGAAATGTGTATTTTTTTTCTTTAAACACTCCTAATTTTTCAAGCCAATTGGAAATAATAAAATGTATAAAGAAAGCAGGGATGCAGTTTTCCAGAGCTCAGCTGCTGAATAACTCCTCATCAGCTGCACCGATTTCTTTGATTAATCCCGAGGTCTAAAGCAGAAGCAGTTCCAATATGATACCTTGCACGCCAAGCTGCTCCTGCTTCCCTACTTTGTTAGAATCGTTTATGTGCATTTTTTAAACAATAACTTCAACTCCTTTCCCCCTTAATAAATCCATTCCTGAAGCGCTACCTGCTTTCTAATTGCCCTGAATAAATGTCTTTCCCCCCTCTCCCGCTTCCCAAATCCCCCCGCGCCGGCTGGAAGGAGGGGGCCGGAGCCCGCCGGCTCCAGCGATGTCCCCCGCTCGCCAGGCAGGAGCCCGGCGTTGTCACTCCGCGTGCGAAGCCCCTCTTAATGGGGCTTAACTGTGCAGGGCTCTTTATAGAGCCGTGCAGCTAACGAGTTGTCTTCCTGCTGGACGTAGCGCCAATTCCCTGATTCCCGGCGTGGCTGTAAGATGTATGTTTATATTCACAATTGCACATGCAAATAAGTACGACTGTGGAGAGGAATACGGGGAAATATATAGGAAATGTATGATATAAAATCAAATTTCTATATCAAAACGAATGGATTTTAATTTCTATATATTTTGTCGCCTGTAACCATTTCGCTTGGGAAAAGGTAGGGAACATTTAATCTTGGAGAGATGCACCTGTGCAGAGGTTTGGAGGTGAATGCTCCTGCGTGGCCCTGCAGCCTGTGTTTGTGCACATACATCGCAGCTATATCTCTCCCTTTCTGCTTTTGTGCACGAATAAAATATCAGCGCGGGGGTTTAGAGAGGCTGAAGGCTCCGCGCAGCCCTTCGCCCTCTTGCCAGGCGATGCCGTTGTTTATAAAACCGCATTTCCCTCCCGCGCGGTGATTCACCGCACACCGCGGCCTCGCCGGGGCCGGGGCCGCGCTGCTCCCCCGCCCCGCGTGTCCGTGCGGTTTTCCCGGGATCGCTTTGGGCCGCTTCGCAGGAGACGCTAATTAGAGTGTAACTGCCAGGTCACTGATTTCGTGTTAGCGGCGTTGCTGTCGTGGCGGGTTTGACATGAAATACCAGGCTCGGGGAGCCGGGCGGGGGTCTCCTGCCACTCCTGCAAACCCGCAACCCCCCAAATTACCCCAAGCCCCGGCCGGGAGCCGCGACCCGCCGCGTGGGCTCTGCCTCCTTTCCCTTTGTCGCTTTGTCGCGAGGCTCCGCGCGGAGCCGGGCGCGGGGAGCATTATCGATGACTTTTAACTAATAACGAAGGGAGAAAATAAAAATAATTAGCCCCGCCTCTTCTAGTTTCAATTACTCTAATTAAAAACCCGAAAGGCAATTCCTAGGCAATATCTAATAATAGAATTAGGAATCGGATCCATCATTTCACTCGGGGATTTACTTGGAGAGTACTCTGCGAGCTCTATTAATAATAATAAAAAATCCTGCTAACCCTCTTTTTAAAATTAATAACTCTGTAATTATAATAATTTTATGTGCCTTTTTATAAGAAGAGGTTAATGTTGCCACAGTCTGGGGATGGGAAGGATGAAGTGAAGCGAAATACTGCTGCTTAAACTGACACCTTCCTATTTTATTAGGAGACATTATTATTATCAGACATCTGCAGGTAGAGAATTAAAATTAAAATCGCTTTCAACAATTCAATACACTTTTTATCAGCCATCTATCTGAAAATCATGAACATTCATCATCGGAGGCATTCTCCCTGAAAACAAGAACCCATTCAAATTTTATACAAATTATCATATTTATCATAGTCTGAAACTCGGGAGTAGCATCTCCGGAAAGTGCCTGCCAGCTCCCCGGGGGCCCGGATCCCGCTCCGCGCTCGCTCGGAGCGGTTCCCCCTCTCCCTCTCCCCTGGCCCTTTCACACTCGCTGCCTCCCGCGACTCCGCAGCCCCGAGGGGAACGGGCACGAGGAAGATGCCGCGACGAGCAGCAGTAGAGGAGCGGACAACACGGCGAGAGGGGCTCTCCGCCCGCCGGGCAACTTCTGCTGCTGCAGCGGGACTTGGGAGCCCCGCGCCGCTTTGGGCGCGACGGCACCGGTCCGGCGCCGGCCTCGGTGCCTTTGGAGGGCAGCGAAGGTGGCAGTAGCGGCGTGATGCGGGTACCCGCCGCCCTTCCCGCGCTCCCGATGCCCGCAGGATCCGCCGGGGCGGCGGGCGATATTGGCCGTTATTTATATGGGCACTTGGCGCTGGTGACAAATGAAACGAGTCGCTGCTTCCTGTGCGCGGCTCGGGCTCAGACAAATCCCTTCCCACGCCTCGCTAATGGCGAGAAGTTCATCAGCGCGGGGGGGCGGGGGGGACACGAGCCGGGCGCCCCCGGCCCCGCCGCCCCCGCGCCCCTCGGCCCCGCGCCGCAAAGTAGTTCCAATACAATGTTTGTTAACTAGGTTATCTAGGCTGTAGAAGATTTTAATGTTGAATTTTATAGCTTTACCACGCTCTACCGTCCTTGTGAATATTGTAATATTGCATTTTTTACAAGTTACTCTTCTGTTAATGTTCCAGCTAGTAACTTTTATAATCCTCCTCAATGAAATTTTTTTGTATTCTTCCGCACCGTTAACCTCAATGGCGGCACCTCAGCCCCTGGCAGGAGGCAAAGATGAAATGAATTCCTCTTTAATCAGAAATAATAATAATAAAAACACACACAAGGCTCCCTCTGCCTTTTATTTCTGCTTCCCTTTCCGGGGAGGGGGGTGATGCTTCAGGACCCCCTGGCCCCCTCCCCGATGCCGTGTCCCAGGCTGTGCTGCGGGCAGCCCAGAGAGATGGGTCGTGGTGGGGGGGACACAGGCTGCACAGTCGCGGTCCCTCTATGGAGAGGCAGGCGGCCTGGGCTGCGCGTCAGGCCCGGGGGACGTGGCCTGCCCGGCTCTGGGCCCTCTGCGGCGCCGCTTGCTGTTGGCACCAGGCAGGGAAGTTGGGCACCTGCAGCTCCCGCGGTTCTCGAGGAGGATGGCTGAGGTGCTCCACAGAACAGCATCCTCAGAGCAGGTCCCGCGGCTGCCGCTGGCCGAGTTCCGCTCGCTCCCTGGTTCCTCCTGCCCACCCGGCGGCTTGTTGGGCCATGTGGTCCGACATGGACCCAGAGGTGGAATGTGCGCAGGGAGGAGCTCACACAGGCCTCTGATGAAACATGTCCCTTTAGATGTAAAATAAGAGTAGGAATCACTCACACACGCCCCCCTCCTCCCCTCCCCCCCCACCTCTAGACACCCTTACAACCAAATGAGACCAGCGAGTGCAAGTGATCAACACCCAGCAGCAAAAAGAACCACACGGCAGGAATGCACTGAGTGCCCTTTACCCCAGGGAGCGCGTTTGGAGCATGGGTTGGAGGCTGATGCTTCCCCTGGTCGTTGTTAGCATTTAAAATTTTTGTCCTGAGGCTCAGCCTGGCTTTTGTGTGAATGTAATATTGGTGGGGTCGATGTATTCGTTGCAGGGCATGGGCGAGGGGGGGCCTTTTAACCTTATCTAGCAGCTCTCTCCTGGAGGTGCCTGCATAGTCCTTGGGATATTTTCACAAATCTTATCCTGGCAGCAGTTCCTCTTAGAGCCCCAGCTCCTGGAGTGAAGTGATTGCATGCAAATCTCAACAACGGTGTATTTAAATAAAAGCAAATTTTTAGCCTAATGTGGTTGCAAGGAAAAGCTTAATTCAGACCTCAGCAATCAAATGAAAAGGATATAAAATTTACTGTTATTTTGCAAACATCTCTGGGTGTATCCGATCCATGATTGTCACAGTGTTTGGGAATGGCAATGTATTGCTGCACATTTTGTTAATCGTAACAGCTTTCTTCTTTAAAAACACAAACCAAGCCTTCTGGTCATTTCAAAGTATAAAGATCATCTTCCTCCCTCAGGATTCTGCAGCCAGGTAATCACATGAATTCGTACAGTGTGTGGTTAAAGAATAACCTGGAAGCAAAACACACATCAAGCAATTTATTTTGAATTTTTTTCCCAGTTATGCTATATAGAAGTATAGTAACTTTCACTGGCATTGTTTATTTCATATATACATTTTTAGGGTGAAGAAGTCTGGTAGGTGCAAGATCCTCTTAAAAAAGTGAAATGGTACAGGGCATATATTATTTTAATCAAAGCATTAATAGTTAATTAATTATGAGTCTGATATTAACTTGTAAGGCAGTTAGAGAAGGTCCTTGCTCCAAAATTTCCTTTTAGGAAAGAATTATTAGTCCTCAAAGCACCCGTCTTAGAGCCTCATAGGATTTCTTTTAGAAAGCACTTTCAGAGTTAGAGTACAAAGCAGATAAAGGTGATGCGTTTAAACATGGTGTTTCCATGTTACTCATGAGGAGCAAAGGCAAAAGTAACTGAAAGATCCAAAGGAAAACAGTGCTGGAGCTGGGAACTGCATTCCTGCTAACTTTATGTAGGCCTGTTAAACAAAACGCCCGAGGTGCCCCCCAAGGCCTGGGCAAAGCGAGGAGCACGACTGCCGTTCTTGCCCAGAGAGCAGCAGGGCGCATGGAGCTTCCCGAGCCTCCAGACACTCTTGCACAAACCACCCAGGCTCTTTCAGCTCCTTGCAGAGGTGCCCAGGGGGTCTCAGGGGGCTCTTTCGAGATGCCTCTCAAGCAGCACGGGCGACGCAGGGCTCCTCCCTGGCCAGGAGTTGGACATTATGCTGATTACAGGGCTTTGGGGCAAGATACTGTCAGGGCCCTGAGTGCACCTGTGGGCCTTAACGGCCCTAACCAGCCTCACCTGGGGCCCAGGAGCTCTATTTAAGCTGAGGCCAGGGCAGTGCTTAGGCTTTTCTGTGGATGTGCTTCTGGCTGCCTTGCTTCTTGAATGGACCTTGGGCTAACACACAGGTAATTCATCTTTTGGATGGCATCCTGGGTGTGCATTGTTGTTTGTCTCCAGTTTTTTGTTGCCCATGACTCTGGTATGGGCTCTAGATCTGCACTGTAGTCTTTTTTTTTTTTTTTTTTTGTTTCCCTCCCTGGGCTCCCACAGACCAAGTTTGTCACCTGCTTTGCTTTGGACTGCAGATGGAGCCTGCTGGCAGCAGCTGGCTCTGCCTGCTGCCCTTCAGCCTCCGTGGGGCTGTGCCCTGCTAGTGGGGACATTCCCTGTGCTGGGGTGCCTGTCCCTTAGGGAGCAGCTGCCTCTTGCTGTCCCCTGGCAGAGGCTACTGCAGGTACCACTAAGCTGCTCCAGAGCCTTGTGTCTTTTGCTGAGGCTTGCACCCATTCTTGAGAGTGGCTGATGCAAAAAGGCCTGCAGTGTTATGGTGTCTTCCTGTTGAAGAATTACTTGGGATCTTGTTGCTGTTTATTCTGACCTTTCACACCCTGGCTGCAGTCAAGAGGTCAAAGGATTAAGAAAGGTCCTTACTCCCTGGTGTTTGCTCACCATCGGTCTTCCATAAGTATTCACAGAGTCACAAAGTAAAAGTTTAATGTTTCTTGAGGTGATGATGGGGGGCATTTGTCCTTCTTAACTTCAACTTGCTGTGAAATCATTACTTCAGGACTGTTTTCTAGGACCTACAGAGCTTTCCTGATGAGTCAAAAGTCAATGGATAGATTAGGAGCAATTGTTTTCACTGTCTCCTTTCCTTGTCAGCTAGTGTACTATTGTGGGGGGCGGGGAGGGTGTCAAGCTCTTTCTATTTTGTGTTTATTCCTCACAGAGGCCTTAAACTTGTTTCTATTCCCTCCTTAGTGGACGGAGTTAGTCAAAATGTACCATGGAGCTCCCTTTTCATATGTACACACCTGTGTGGGGGAAGTAATAGGAGCCATTACTGGAACACCGAGTGCCACCATGATGCTGTTGGAGTGTGCTGAAAGTTAACTTGAATTTCTTTAATTGCTCAGCTACAGTAGAGAGTTTTTCCACTTTATTGTCTTCACTCTGCTCTCACTGCTTCTGTCCCCCAAAACACTTGTATTTAGTCTAAATACACAAAGTTGGTTTGTGACTCCTGATGCTGCTTCGAAGTGGATCTCCAAAGTCTGTCCCTTGTAATTGCTGGCCACTTTGGAGGATGGAGGACCCCATGTAGTATCTCTCACCTGCTAGGGACAGAAGAAGGAAAAGCTGTGACTCTAAAACAAATAAGTTCCTACATACTGTTGTTCCTTACTACCACATCTCTGACTCCTGAAGAACTTTTGTTTTCCAGAAAGCTGTAGAAGCTCCAGAGCTGATTGTATTGGTGAAATAAATGTGTCTTAGACTATTGTGTTATTTGGACCTACCCAATTGAGCTTGAAAGCTGCTAGCCTGTGTATTATTCATAGTCTGGAAGCCCCTAAGTCCTGTTTGGACTAAATAACACATGTTTTCCCCTCTCAGGAGGGCTTTGCAGCTGGTGTGAGTTGCAGAGCCAGCACAAGCTGAGAGCCCTGTGTGCTGTGGCTCCTCTGAGGAAGCTGGTGACACCCAGGTGTGCAGGGGTGGTCTGAAGAGCAAAGCTGGGAGGCCAAGAGCAGAGCTGTGGCCCTGGGAAGCCTGGTGCTGCGAGTGGAGGAGACTGTGCAAACGGGCACTGCTCACCTAGGCAGGTAGGTCCTGCCCTTCTGTAAGTGCTTCCTGTGCAGCAATGGAGCACCAGGGCAAAAAGAGAGGATTTGGATCCTAACTGTAACGTCTGTAGGTCCTAACACAGTGGGTTGCTGACCCATAGCCTGGCAGCTAGCATTGCTGCAGTGATGGTGGCCAAGAGCTGGGCACAGGGAGCAGTATTTCTGTGTTTTTTTGAGACTGGTTTGAGAGGAGGAAAGCACTTTTAGAAAGATGCAAATTAACATTATGAGGACTTTTTGCTGTTTAATGTGGTAACAAAAATCTGCAGTTTAAGACTCCTCCATGTTCCTGCTACAGTAATTGACAGTGAAGAGGCAAGGATTTGATCTTTAGCAAAGAGAATAATTCTTCTTTTAGTACTGTCAGCACCTCATTTCTCAATAAGGCTGCTTTGTACATGACATAACCTAACAGTTTGTCTTGCTGTAGGTTTGCAGGCTATTAACACTCTTTTGTTGGTAGTCTAAATATGCATGTTATCTGCATGTGTTCTGTAATGTGTGTGTGTATATATATAATTACATATTTGCTTACCCATGTTCATGCAAGTCTCTGTATCTTAGCATGTCCTGGGTGTGATTTGCATACAGTATCTGCCCTGAAATGTGTGAATGTTTAGGAAGGAGCGTGTGAATGAGTGGGGATGCACCCCTTCAAAGGCAGCTTCAGACATGCCTGCAGAGATGCACTTTGGTACTTAGCTCATGGTCATGTCATGCCATTATAGAGGCATAGATATGGGCACATGCGTGCACCCCTGTGCATATGGTGGATGTCCTTTCTGAGGCCCTCTGGGGATGCTTTACATGTGACACCCATGTATGTGTACATGAGTATAGATGTGTGGGGATGCATGGAAATGTGTGTGTCTGCATAGGGTGGAATGTATATGTTTGGGTAAGGGAGTGAGAGCTGCACATCTATACCCATACTGCTGAGTATGAGCCTAATACTGTGGTATAAGGCAGACCTTGGCTGACAGCCTGGCAGTATTGGGCATGTTTGCAGGAGAAGGAGCAAAATAGATGACATGAAAGTTATTCTTGTCTATCAGCTGACGCATTATAGAGACATCAATGAGCTCTTGTCTCATGCCAGCTTAATTCCTAGTTAATCAGCAGTCTGCTTGGGCAAAGGAAGGATCTCGCATCAGGGGCTGATGGTGAGCCAAACTTCCCAACACTGATTCAGGAGCCTGCGAGGAGCCTGAGTGCTGCTCTGCCTGTGTTTGGCTGTGTTGCTGCCCTCTGTGCAGAACTCTGGGAGAGCTGAGCACTTCATCAGCTGTGTCCTGGTGTGAACCACTCCTCCACAGGGAGTGCAGCCTTGTTCTTTGGCTGTCATTCCCCGAGGGTCAGCAAAGGTTTATTCTTCAGTGTGTGTGACCAGGTGCTTTATCCAGGCAAGCTTTACCTGTCTTAGATGATTCTAAGGCTTCCATTCCTTCCCTTGGGGCATTTCAACATAACCTGCAAGCTGCTTGCTTCTCTCCCATTACACCCAATAAGACCCTTCTCTGTAGAGAGGAGGGTTTCTCTGGAGATCTGTCTGAGATGTCTCTTCCTCCTTCCCTTGCTCATGGCCTAAAACTTTGCTCTTGGGACTTGTGGTTGAGTCATCTCTTAATCTGACTTTGCCATGGGCTCCCTGCAAAGGCACCTTCCTTGTTCTTCTGGCTGGTTTCTCTGATGACCAGAGTGGGGTTGGAGGTGACCTGTTTGCTCTGTGACTGGCATGTTTTTATCAGACCTACAGTCAAACTAATTCAAGTGCTGATTGCACAGGTCAGGGCAAGGAGTCAGAGTCACTTTCTGGGAGTGACTGGCAGGGTGTCCTACTGTATAGGTGTGGACACTTACTTGGGCAGTGAGCAACAGAGGGTGACAATGTTATCTGTGGATGCTTGTGATTCAGATAAACAAGTTAACATGAGGTGGACCTAGACTGGGGATGCCTCCTGTTAGCTTTTTTGGGTAGTCTCTCTGCGTGACCTTTGCAGTAGCAGCCAGTATCAGTGCAAAGTCATCAAGGGATGACTTTTGGGGTCCTGAACCAACAAAAAATTTGGGCAAAGCTGTCATGAATTTTCTGGCCCTTAGGAGGTGCTTAGAGGCACTGCAGTATAGCTGGTGCTCTGTGTTTGTGCCTAGCCCTCTTTCATTTGGGGATTATATCATGGTTCTGCCATTTATATAACTCTCAGGATATGAGCTTGCCTTTAGCTTTGCTGGGCAGATTGATCCCTTATCCTCTTAGGTGCTGAGCAGGTGGCAGTCTGCTTAGTATTTACACAGGAAGCAACCAAGAAAGCCTGGGTGCCATGGCCATAGCTGTGGGGGAGCATCTTGCATGCGTTAGACTGCAGGTATAAAGCAAATGGAGGAATGTTCCTTGGCCCTGTTGTAACTGCTGAACGGGCAGATGACAGTTTGGTGCCATCCACTGTTTGATGTGCTTTGCCCCACAGCATTAATAAGCCTGTGACTTGGCCTGATGCCAACCTCGGCTTGTCCCTCCCCCATGCTGATGGCTGCTGCGTTACCTTCCCCTGTTTTATGGGCCACCAGCCAGGTTGCAGCATGTGATGATGCTCTGTGCAAGCCCATCTGGTGTTGCTTTCCTATTAGGAATTTGCCAGGCCCTTTTCTCAAGGCTGCTACAATACTGCTGGTGTCTTCCACCCCTGCCCACCTGCTGGGGCTTAGCTGTGGCTCACCCTTTCTCTGTGACTTTCTGCAAATGGATTTTATCATTCCTATTGCCGTGAGCCCTGACAGCCCAGCAGAGGCCAGCATAGCTGTGTGCAAGGTGCTGTATGATGCACCGCACAGGCAGGGTAGAGACAGCAGAGAAGGTTGAGAGGAGGAGGAAAGGCACTGAGAAGGTAAATGGCCTGTATTGCTTCCCTAGCACCCTATGCTAAGGATTCCTTGCTGCTCCTTGCTAGCAGTTGGGCTTGGATGCTCTCCAGGCTCTGTAGCAGGTGGAGCTCAGCAAAAGAGCCAAGCTGGCTGGGTTACTTCTGTGGAGTCACTTGGGCTTCACTTCCATGCTCTGTTGTTAACATCTCTGCTCTTGCAGTCTGTGGTGGGACCTGCTCTGTGGTGTCACCAGGCAGTGTGCTAAGAGTTGGTGATATTTTGCATGATCTTTTAGCATGCCCAAGGGGAGGGTACAGAGGCACAGTGACCTGCACTGAAGTATTCCAGCTGCCTCCCAGAATCAAGCAGAAAATGCTGCATGGTTAAGTTTGAGGAAAAATGTAACAGTATAGAGGAAGCCACAACAGTGTGACTGGTGTCAAATATGAACTTTTAGAAGTGTATTACTATTTTGATTCCATCTCTCCCCTGTACCAGCTTTCACCCTAAGAGCAGCAGTGCCTTTTGTTCTGCAGCACTTGCTCCTAGCCCTCCTTTTTGCTCTGCATACCCAGTCTCAGCTGCTCTTCTGTGCCATTGCTGTGCTGCCCTGCCTGCAGCAGGGGACAGGCTCTTGCTGGGGCATCCAGCGGGCTGCAGCCTGATGCAAAGGGCTGCTGCTCTTCTGTCCTCTGGCTGGGACTTGGGAGATGTTCTCTAGGTAGGGACTTGGTGGTTTTTAAACCTACCACCTTCATTGTGAATGAACCAGGAATCTGTTCTGCACTGTGGAGTAGGTGGACAGAAGGCAGGAGGAAAAACTTATTTAATCACAGTAGCTGGTGGACAATGCCTTGGTGTGTCTGCTTTGATCCTGTCCATCTCCAGGTTGGACTGAAGGCTGCAAATGTACTGCAGCTCCTTTGGCTGCATCTCCTTTGGCTGCATCTGAGTCACTCTGGGGCCTCTTCCTTATAGCTTTGGGAAGTGGTCTTTCCAGTTCCCACTCCTTCCTTGCTGCATCTGGATATGTTCCAAGACTCAACTCCCCCATGTCAGCTGTAACTGATTAATAAGAACACATATTTCCTGGCTTTTGCACCTGCTTTCTTAAACTCCTGCCTGTGGTGAGGAGCCTGAGATTATAAACAACTGCTGGCATGTGGAGGGCCTTGGGGCAGTGCATTTTGGAAAGGCTGTGGAGCAGTTCCAGACATGGAGAGCACAAGGCTGCTCAGACAAGTTTTGCTGCCAGTTGTAGCTTTCTTGCAGTTGAAGGGAAAGACTTGAATCAACAGTTTATCACACTGGGTATCTTCTCAGTGGTGACATTCAGTGGTTTTTTTTGCTTGCACCTGCCTTTTGCAAAGAGTTTTTTTTTGTCTCAAAGATGAAGAAAAACCAACAAGTGGGCATCTTGGAATATTTTCCATTGACTTGTGACTCTTTGCCTGTCATCTGGTTTCTGAGAACCCAAGGGGCCAAGTGGATCATCTTTTGCCTGCATTTCTCAAATGGAGCCTCATCCAGGCAAATCTACCCATGTAATCCATGCAGCCTTGACCTGAGTGCAAAGCAGAGCAGTCTCAGTGTAAAAATCCCTGGTAGTGACAGGGATGTTTCTTGGACTTGTTGCCCCAGTTCTGCCTGCCTGTGATAATGCCCCTTTATCAGTTTCATAATAAAATTAGTGTTTTGCTCTTTCTTTCCTATTCTATCTCATGGGGAAGTAAATGCTGGCACCCTAATACAACTCCCATCTTTAAACAGCTCCTTGAAACTTTTTGATCATTTGCTTACCTATTTAACATTTAGGACTAAATCAAATTGAGTGTAGCAACACGTAAACAATTTGGATTTTGTTTGGATTAGCTCAATGTTGTAAGAAATCAGCTGAATTTACTCTGTATTAGTTTCTTATCTTTAATATAGCAATGACTGATATGATGGTGTTGTAAAGAGACCTTTAGAAAAGGATTTGGTGCTCAAATTCCAGAGCAATGAAATCCATGCAAATAATGGAATATGTTGTATTGCTTCCTGTTAAACTCATTCCTTTCCTGAAGAGAGGAGGCCCAGCACTTTAATGCCATGACTAGCTCTCACTTCAGCTTAAAGTCAAAAGATCTGACCTGTCTTTGAAGGTGAATAAGTAATAGTGGTCTGTGTTAACCCAAGCCATTGTTCCAGATGGATTCTCCTTTCTTCAGCATTCAAAATTAACACAGCCTCATCTAATTGTGCTCTGCTATAGCAAGGGCCTGGTTACTCAGTCTGGGAGATGTAAGGCACTAATCCCAGTAGCCACTGACCCTCTTCATCACCTGCAGCATCCAGGAGCAGTCTAGTTTTTAGATCACCAAGCAGGGCTTGGGAATTAGAATGTAGGAATCTGTCAAGACACTTGGAGTTGGGAAGTGACAGATGGGAACAAGAAAATGCTTTAACTTGTTTTACTGCTTAGATTAAGTGTGGTTAATTTTAAGTTTATAAGTTTACAGAGTTTGAGAATCTAATGACAGTGGTCTGATTTAAAGCTGGATTCCACTGAACCCTTGTTAGAAGGGTATTATTTCTTTAGGATCAATTGTGATCTCTTATGCTTTTCTATTAGTGTAGTGGCTTCATCAGCTACATGTGAACTACAGTGCTGGAAATCTAAGGTGGGGGGACAGGGATCCAAATGACTGGAATCAAGTTTAGTGGGATGCTGCAGTGCTCAGAGGTGCTGTTGCTGTGGGTATGGTCTTAGCTTCTCTTTACTGTAGAGGTGGGCTGTCTTTTATGATCAAACCAAAGTTTTGAGCTGAGAGCCAAGAACTGAAGATCCCAGTGTGTACTGCAGGCTCCTGATCCTTAGGGAGATACCTGGTTCTGATCAGGGCTGATGCCTCTGGTGTCTTTTGCTACAGACATGACAGCTGTGACCATTCCTAGGGTTTGGCTTGGTTTTGGGTCCAGCTTTGGAATATAGAGTCAAGGCTCCCAGTTGTTACCTGCTGGGCCTTTACAGTAAGGGACAGGTCTGATGGCCCTGGACCTCCAAGGCTGATGTTCTAGTTTACTGTGCAGATGGGTGGCTTGGCTCTTGGTTTGGACTAGCACTTGGGTTAAGGCCAGGGCTTGGGAATATCAGGCTTCAAGGTCCCACACTCTCCTTAGTGTGTGCTTCTGTTCTCAGAAAGTAAGGCATCTTACTGAGCTAGTACTGGCTTGTTCTAGTGCTATGTACAGTAACATTCAAGGCTGATAGGAACAGTATCTGTTAAAGTGAGCTCTGCCCTGAAAAATCTAAACCAGAAGAATACATTTTGAATTAAGGACTTTAATTCACTTACAGAAGCTTTTTATCAATGAAATTGAAAGAAAAATAGAAAACAAGTGGCTTCAGGATCTGTTTTAATGCTCTATTCACTAGCTTCTATATCTGTCACACTTTGAGAGGCTCCATGCCTTCGGTGGAGGGAGAGGATCCTGGCTCCATCCCATGAGTGGTCCATGTTCACTCTTGCTGCCTTTCTTCTCATTACCTGATAAACAGCACAGGCTTCCACAGAGACACCCAAGCGCAGGGAAGGTGTGGGATTCTGCTCTCAAATAGTTGGATGAATCGGAGCTTCCTGGTATTTCCCAGCCCCCGTGGGGGCTCATATGAAAGGAAACATTTTCATGGACAGTCAGTGCTCAGTGTCTGGTGACTTTGACTCCAGCTGCCCCGGGGCAAACTTGCTCCTTAGTGTGGGGAGTCAGCTGAAGAAGGGGGGGGATCTCTGTGTGCTTGCAACAGTCCCTGTGCACACGGAGGAGAGATGCAGGAAAGAAAGAATTCAAGACAGAAGGTGGAGAGGATACCACTTTGAAACTGGGGTGGACTATGTTGCTTCTGGTAGTGAGTCTCTGTCTAGCTTAGACCTAGATGTCTGTGAAGCTGGTGTGGCGAAGGCAGCCAGAATGCACCAGCTCACAAACAAACAAGCAGAGATGAATAAAGGAAGGCGGGAAGAGGTGCCCTTTGGGCAAACACTTGTTAAATTGACAAACTTGTAGAAAATGATTAAGGCTCTTGCTGTTCCTGGTGCAGAGGGGCCCTGAGCTGCTGCCTTGAGCTAAGATACAAAGGTAGTTCCTTGGGAGCCTGCAGTGGACAGGGCACAGAGGGAGGTGAAACAATTACAGCCTCTCTGCAGTGCTGTCTCTTGTCAACTGTTATTTATGTTTCCCCAAATGTTGCAGCCTTTGTATGGGGAAAGCAGACCCTGCC
>VZSV01000234.1:666572-735587 GCA_013398735.1 Nothocercus julius
ACTTCTGTCTCTTTCTTGCCATGTCTCTCCAGGCCAGATTTGCCTTGGATTTCTTTAGTGCAGAATATGTAGTGCGGTTATGTAACCTCCTGCTGCTAATTTGGATCTCCTGGGATGGTTGTGATGTGGGTTCTCTTTGTGCCCTGCTGAGACTCCCACTGAAAGCAACCCTGAGACAAGAGCCCTTTGCCACTACTGCAAGCCTTGCTGGAGTCATTTTGTGCCACCTGTCTTTTCTCTGAGCTTTCTGCTAATAGAAAGGGCTGTAATTCAGACAGTGCAAAAGTTTTCTACTCCTCTGCAGCTAAGATGTAGTCCAAGGGACTAGGTAGCATGACATACATGCTGGGAACTTGGGAGCACTGGACTGACTCACTTGGGGCTGAGGAGAAAGAAGTGGTTGTTTGAGGCCTCCTTGGAGGTCAGCAGAGGATTTGAACAGTAAAGGATCAAACAAGAGACCTCACACTGGGAGAGCTTGTGGTTAAAAACTAACCTAGAGCAGCTAGAGCTAGTCCATGTTTGTGTGTACTTTTAGTGAGAAAGTAGGGTTAAGGTGTAGTAATCCTTCTTGGAGATTGTCTTCATAGGGGACCTACTATCTTCTAGCAGCTCAGGAACGGTTTGACAGAATCTTGTGCCCTTTCCTGTCAGTGGTGCCAGGTAGCCAGGGAACAAGGTACAGTGAAACAAGCAGAAGCCTTTTTTTAATTTCTTCTGGCCTCTCTGGGAGCAGAGATGCCTTTAAAGAAAGCCATCAACTTGGCTGTGGTTTCAGACTTTGGTCTTTCCCTCATTTACTGTTCTGTCCACTGTCCCCCTCCTCTTCGTTCAAGATACGCACAGAGCCTGTCAGGAAAGGGTTAAGTGCTGCTTACCCCAGCCAGCTTTGCGTATTTAAAGTGAGTAAAGGTTTAATTACCAAATGATGACAGTGTCATATGGTTTTGGTGATGGCGTGTGGCATTCGATGAATGCAGAAGAGGGGAGGATGTGAGAAAGACACTGAGTGGCAGTGGGAAGCGAGGAAGCTAAAAATGCCAAAGACAGTAAAACATCTGTAATTTGCAATTCGCTAGTGTTCGCTGATTGCTCATGGATTAAAGATTAAAATCTATTCTCTGGCAGATGGGGGAGAGAGAGAGAGGAAATTCTTACGAGCATGTTTTGCATCTGCATTTCATTCTGCTCCTCTTTACAATAATCACGGATGAGGAAATAAACCCAGATCTGGGCTGGCAGGAGGCGGGCAAAGCGCACAATATAGGCAGGACTCAGCATGCTGCTCCTGCTCGGAAAACGCCGGGCAGAGAGGGGAAGCAACTGACATCAGCATCGTGCCTCTCCATGCTGGGGACTGTCTGGCTGCACTAGGATGAAGGTTCCCGGGAGGCTCGGAAGTGCCAAGAGCCAGTGCTTTTTCTTCTGGTCACCCCAATTTTGCATTGGGGGGTTTCTTTGATGGGAAGGGGACGTTAGCCATCTGTCCTGTCTCGAGGGATGGCTGAGTCTGGCTACAGTGTCCATGACGTGATGTTAATGCTTGCAGGCAAACAATGCAAGTAGAAATAATGTTTGCAAGTATAAATCATTTTTATAACTTCAGCTAATCAGAATCTGTCCCTTTTATGGGCATGATGAGTGCGCTCTCTCTTTTTCTCCCTCTCTCATTCTGTCTCACACAGGGTCTCTCAAGTGTGCAGGACATTAAAAGAAAAATGGATAATAAAACTGCAAATGCAGGGCCTGCTCCTGAGAAGTGCTGGGTACTCACGACTTGCTGACTTTTCTGCAGCCAGCCCTCTGGGTGAAGCCCATGATTTGAAAAGTACAAGATAACTTTAGGACTTGCACATTGGCAGCTCTGCAGGGGTTAGAGAGCTCTTCCCCAGCAGTGACACAAACTGTGTGATCTCCTGAGTGAGAAGTGAGTACCAGCACACCTATCTGATCTGTGGAAATTCTACTTTTTGGAAGAAACAAGGATCACATCAGATGATTAGAGGAAATGGGTCCAGATCTCCTGGGCCCTACTGCTGGCCATAGTGCAGTTCTCAGGGAGATTGTGGCCCAGAAAAGCAACCTTTCCAGGCTTCGCTATAGCCCAGTAGAGCTGAGGAACTAATTTTTATTCCATCTGCATTTGCTTTTCACAGTACTGGCTTAGCTTCACCCAAACTGATGGGTTGCTGAATCTGTTGGCTGAATATTTCTGGAGCCCTTAGGTCATGTTGCAAAAAGGCAAAGTTGCTTAAACCAATCAGTGAGAACAGTCATTCCTGTGTGAGTGTAGTTATATGCAAGCTTGTTCTTGTATGCCCACCTCCATCTTCATGAACAAATGGAGACACCTTCAAAACACTCCCAAATCCCAGTTCTCATGTATGCATGCAGTAAAAACATTCCTGCCATATGAATATTACCGTGAGTTTGGGTACATGGAGATGACAGGATGAACATGGTGAATGGAACCTGAATTGGGCCAGGCCTAGAGTATTATTCATGTTTAGTGAATGAATATTGGCTGTGGATTTGGGAAAGTGCTTTAAGTGCCCCTGGGGTCACTGGTCTTATAAGGTGAGACTATCCCAGCTAGACTTTAGACCTGTCAGGCTGAGCAAAAGTATATTAGCTGGGAATCTGGGCTGTCCATGTTTGTTGCCAGGTTTGCAAAGTGGATATTTTGTGCTGGCACTCACCAAAGTTTGAGTGAGCAAGGTGCTAACTTCCTTTGGCTTGAAGAAACAGGAGCTGGGGCAGTCTGACTGCGGCTGCATCTGTACTGTGCTGCTGCTGGAGCGTGTCCAGGCTGGAGCAGCTTGTCTGTGTGCAGGAGGAGATCCCCTCTTTGCCTCCTGACTGCAATGTGGGACACTCTGGATGGTCCTGCTGCTGGGAATACCCTGTTCTGCAGCAGCTGGTGCCTGCAACACCTACCACCCTATGTCAACCCACTTCACAGTAAGTGCCCAATCTTTGTAAAGTGTGAGGACATGCATCAAGGAGAAGGGAGAAGCTGGGCATTACCCTAAGGCATATTAAGGCACTTAATTGGCCTGACAAACCTCACCTGGTACCTCCACCCACATACCCTTTGCCTGTTGGGGTTTTTGTTTTGGCTCAGGCCTGGACTTCTGTTCCTTCTGACCCATGCTTGGGCCCTGTCTCCTGGAGGACCTCAGTCCCATTTATAGCTGTATCTCATGCTGCTCCTGTTTCTAAGCAGACTCCCTGGAAGGGCCTGGAGTCTTCACCAGCCTGTCTTGCCTGGGCATGGTGATGGATGTTCTCAGCACCTGGTTCTGGTGATCCCATGTTGGTGCTGTGGGACTGCACTGTAGCTGATGAGACAGTTGTCCATGCCCTGATACTATTTTTTATGGAAGATAGCAAACAAGCTTTTCTCAAACAATTCCCAGAAAAAGTTTACCTCCTGATCTAGATCAGATGAGGCCTGCCACCCCCTTTCCAGTCCCTTTCCAGCTCACTTCCAAAACAGCTATGTAGTTTTTCTTTTCCTTTCTGTCCACCCTGGCTCCTGTATCTCTGGGATGCAGTGGACAAAGCACTGTAGCTGTTGTGTAAGAGTAAGGCTTTTTTCCAGCCTTGGATTCTGCCAAGATGCATCATCTAATAGGAACTTTTTGTCTGGGAAAAGAATCTGTTAGAGGTTGCCTAGATCTTTACAAAAGGGCATTTTATGTTTAGGCTTGATAAATGAGAGGGCCTCCTGCTTTTTCACATCTTACAGCAAGGAAAGTGTTGGAGGGAGAAAGCCATGTGCATGGGAGGAGACCAGTAAGCATGGGGAAAAGAAGGAAACAGCATTTGATTAAAAAGAGGAAAGTGATCTCTCCGAATTGGGTCGTTGCTGTTGGGCCACTGGGAAAGCAGTGTCTCTGTTTGCAAGTGATCTGTTCCACCAAGCGAAAAAGATGAGGCTGAGCAGAAGAAAAGCTGAAGAAAGATCAATGGGAGGAGGGGGACAGCATGGCAGATTTAATTAATTACTGCATATTAAAATGTTTGTTTACAGTAACAAACAGCTACAAGAGGTCTGATGTTAATTAATTTACAGCATTTTTCACCAGTCCCTTTGCTGTTGCTAGCAGTCAGGGAAGTAGCACTGTGGCAGGTAAGATAACGTCTTGCTGGGTTTACAGCAGCCTTTCTGAGGAGAGCCGCAAGGGAGCAGGATCCAGCCTGGCTGCTTTGTGGTGGCCCGGGGCTCGGGGTGTCTTGTCAGCCCAGGCAAGAGGCAGGATGTGGCAGCCTGTGTCTCGTGGGGCCAAGCGATGCAGCACGTGTGGGGCCGGAAAGGACAAGGCCTGTGGGGGCCTGATGTCCTTTGGGTTACGCTGTGAGGATGGATGTGTTGCAGCCTGATGCTAAAAGGCCACTGCTGCTGTGGTGGTTCCTGCAGGTCCAGAGAGATCTGGGCAGCTTTCCTGCGGGGGCTTTGTTGTGGTCAGGACTGTTGTGACCTTGCAAGGGCTGGTGCACAGAGGATCCCTTTCCCTTCCGTGTGTGACATAGTGTAGGAGTGCTATGTGTCTTGCCCTGAAGGTGGATGTGGTCAGTCTGTATGTGCACATGGCACTTCTGTTCCAAGCTGTCATCATCTAGGTATTGATGGGCTGATATTGAAAGGGAGAGAACCTGGAATGGGCTCTGGCACTTGGAGGCAGCAGTCTGTAAAAGGATGTAGGGAATTTGGGCCCAGATCCCAAGCCTTTTCCTTTTAGCAAATCAAAGTCCAGGCCCTGGGGAAACCTGCATGTGTGCTCCTCTGGCCCTGCATGGCTTCTCTGCCTGCCTGCCTAATGCCCTGACCTCCCATCCTCCAGATAGTTTTGGAGGGCACAAGGCATGTGGTGGTTTTGTATTACTGTGTTGAAATTGTGGTACAGCTGAGGCTAGATGCCTTCAAAGTCAATGAGAGGATCTGCATGAGGACCTGAGAGCAAGGAGTGAGCCCTGCAGACAGAGGAAGCCTGTGGTGTTATTCACGAAGCTCTGTCTACTGCACTGAAACAGTGGGAGTGCTGAGTGGAGGCCTGAGAAGCACTTTTACACCCTGTGTAATGTGCTTGTGGATGGGCAGGTAAATAAGCGTGGAGGGAGCAAGGATGAGCTTAAAACCTCTGATTGTGGTTTCACTGGTGTTAATGCTAGCAAGAAGCAGTAGAGGAGGTCTGGATTTCGCACCCGGCTGGTTCCTCAGAGCCAATAGAGCTGTGCTCTTCGCTGCTCCTCAGTGAGCCCTTTGTAGGTGCAGCAGTCTGGTAGCTCTTAATGCCATGGTGAAGATGAGTCAAATCTTACCCCATTTCTAGCACCACTGAAGGCCTCCAGGCTGCATCTCTCCTTCTAGAGGAAATCAGCCTTGTTTCTGGAGTTTCTCTGCATCTCCCTCATGCCAGCTGTGGGAGACTGAGCCTCTCTCCCAGCTGCCTCCAGGGAAGGGATCTTCTCCCACATCTGAAAGCTCCTTGTAGGTTCCTGTTTGTGGCTTTGTCCTTATCTTCCTGTGAGCCTTTCAGTAATCCCATAATTGATCTTTGCAGTGGCTCTGATATTGGCCCTTGTCCTTTTAATTGGCAGTTAATACTTGTAATTAGTCCTGGCTGTATCCCTCTGACAGCTATCTGTTGTCAGGGGTTTGGCTCCAAGTCTTTGATACTGGGTATTAAGAGGTCCTAACACTGGTTTGCTTAAACTGCCTTTTGCTGTTTGCAGTTTGACCTGCTATAACTTTGGACACGAGCCACTCTGCTTCACCCTGATCTTAACCATATCCCTGATCTCAACATTAACACTCGGTTGTAATTCTGCCTTTTACTGACCTCTGCAATCAATCCCTGTAATAGGGGACTATAGCAGTAATTGAATGGCAATGGGTAGACGATGGCATTCTCTCCAGCAGGGAGACATGCTACAACAGGGACCTAGGAGGGCTAGGCTAACTTTTCCTGTTTGTGAGACTTTTGGGTTGCCTGGCTGCTGTAAGAATGAGTGATCTCAACTGGGTGGGTGTCTCTTTGTGTCTCTGCCCTCCGTAGTGCTGAATTTCTGCAACCTAAAGAAACAATACTGAGTTTGCTGGTTTAAGAAATGACAAGGTGTTTCTAGGTGGTAAGTGTGGCAGTGTGAGAGTGAGATCTTTAAGTACCATGTTGTCTCAAAGATAAGCCTGCAAGGCAGCAAAACCTTTGCTGATGAATGATTTCTCAACCTGTTAACGGGCTGAATGTAGATGAACATCTGGGGAAGGCACCGGAGCAGCTGTTGCTGCTCTTTAACTTTCCTTCTGCTTTTCCTTTAACCTTAAATTTGCTGGCAAAAGGTGACAACCGGAAAAGGCTGTGGTTCTTGAGGCAGGTGTATCCCTGTCCTGGATAGAGGTGTGTGTTTGTACCTTGTACTTTTAGTAAGACAAAGCCTTGTAAGAGTCGGACACGTGCAGCTCTTGGTCCATCTGGAAAATTGTCTTCTGGCCACTTGCTATTTCTGTAGTTAACAGACTCTGGAAAAATAGGAGTAGCTAATTTCAGTGACCTCAGACTTCTTACATAGAAATGGTTAGAACTTCTGAAGATGGATTGCTAGAATAAAGATGGGATCATGTTTCCTTTATGGAGAATATTTAAGTGGAGGAACAGTCTTGCGTTGTGGTCCCTCCTTTACAAAAAGGTGAACAGAAAAGAAAGTAGAGGCTGAATATGCAACAGCTGGTGCTTACTAGTAGTGGGGTAGTGAAGAATGTCATCAGCATTGGTGGCAAAGCAGAACACAAAGCTGCTTTGTTATGGATGGTTTTAGCAAAGCTTTCCTGATGCTGTCAAGTGAACAGAAGATTCAGGGACCCTGGTTTTAGTCCTACCTGCTGTGTGAGTTTGAGTGAGCCATGACACCTCTCAGCATTGTGCTGTCTCTTCCTGTTTTCTCCATTCATAGTGTGACAGATGTAGCATATGGGACCCTGATCTCAGGCTCCAAATCCTATTGCAGTGGGTTTATTGCAATATTTGTTACACTCAGGGACAGTGGAGTGATTCTGTACCATTTATGGCACAGCTGACAGGCTAGAAGGTGTCAGAACACCTCCCTGGGTTCCAGGGAGGTTGTGAAGTCTCCATCCTTGAAGATGGTCAAAACCTCACTGGGAACAACCTTGAGCAGCTTGCTCTTGTTGACCCGGCTTTGAACATGAGGAATTGGACTGGACAATCCACACAGGTCCCTTCCAACCTACTCCATGCTCTGATTGTGTGGAGTAAAAGAACCCTGAAGTGGAAAGAGATCCTAGAGGACATCAGGGCACTGTGGGACATGGCCCTGAGGCTTTCTTCTGAGAACCCTCTTGAAATCTTTTATGGAAACAACTTGGCTGGCTTGTGCTGCTGAGCTGTAGGTAGCCCTGGGATCTGTAGCATGGTTTGGGAAAGCTGCTTCAGGGATGCCTTTGGAACTAAACTGACTGTAAGCAGCTATAGCTTTCTTTCCAAGAGGGCTTACAGGTACTGTGCAATCTGAAGGCCCTTACAGCCTCTTGTCCTTTTTTCTTTATTGGTTAGTTACAGTATGTATGTGGGAATGGGTGTTGTGGATGTCCTTAGCAGCAGTTGCCATTTGGAAAACTTGTTTTTCCTTCCTTTAACTAAAATAACCCAGTTAAATAATGGTCTAGAATGCAGAGGAGCTCTTAGTGCCGCTGTGACCCTCACAAGGGTTCTTGTTGCCAGCTCTGCTCTGCAGCTCCCACAGCACTGTCACAGCAGTGGTGTTTTTATTTTCTTCCCTAGTGTGTGTTGGTAATTCACTTGCTTTCTTGGCAGAGATAAATGGCTTCTTTAGATCCGAATAATAAATAAGTAAAATGTGTATGTCGAACTGGTAATTTTGACTCAAGTACAGACACTTGGAAAAACTGGCTGGAAAGTTTGTGTCACTTCTGGCTCACAAGGGTTTCAGTGACATTTTGCTACCTAGCCTTTGCTTCATGCTGTTTTTCTCTTCAGGCTTGTAGTTCACTCCAGGCTGATTTAGCACAAATAGGATTGAGGGGCAACCCAACCAATGGCTAATGTGCCATGCACTTAGAAACCAGAAATGGGCAGAAAGGGTAGCCTTAAAGTTGGACTCATGAAGCATTTTTGGATAAAAGAGGCAGAAAACTCTCTGTAAGATATAAGCTCAACTGAGGCAATGGGAGTTAGGCCTAAAGAGAAATGTTCTTATAAAGGGCTCATAATTGAGTCTTGGCAGAGATTTCCTCTCCTGAGGTCATATCCAGAATATCCCTAGTTTCAGTCTCTTTTCACTGCAAATTGTTGAAGCAGGTGCTGTATGTCATTACTGATCAGTGCAGAACTCAGTGGAGGGGGGACTCTGGCCTTCGCCGGTGCCTCCGGGCACATGGATCACACTTTGTAATGAAGAACAGCATATGGACACAGGGTGATCTCGGACAGGGCCTGATTGCTCTCTCCTGCCAGCTTCATGTCTGTGGGGCTTTTATATGAAGCCAGTGGAACTGCACTGATTTGTATTAGTAGAGTGTCTGGTGCACTGATTTCAGGAGGGTTCCTCCTTATCTGCACCCCTGAGAGGTAGTTCATAGATGAAGCAAGTGTGCACGTATATATGTTTAGTGTAGACCTCTGCCTTTTTGGCAACAGCTTTTGCAGAGAAACTTGCCAATATTTTATGTGTAAAGCCACTAACTTTTCTGTAAAGAGGAAAGAAAATAATCTCATAAAGAATACAGTGCCTGTCTTGATAGAGGCAGCCTGTATAAATCTGTAATAATTATACCAGTAATAATAATAATAATTAGGTAACCTCCTGATCAGCATTCTGGTTCCATGGGCAGTTCCTGTGCATTTTGATAGCCTTGTGGCCAGTAAGAAAGTGTTAAAAATGATGTGAGTGTTTAGCATTTGTGAACTTACCAATAAACTTGATGGAGTGAAGAGAATCTTTTTTGTTCTGTGCTGAGCTGAGAAATATTCTGGCACTCTGGACACCTGCCATCTTCCCCCCTATTGGCTCCTTTTTATTTCCTGCTGTGAATCTGCAGTATCTTCTTGCAGTGGCAGCAGCTGGCAGGACTCAGGTGCCTTTATCTCCCTGACAGTTTTTGGTATTTGTACAGCACCTTGCACCATGCAGCCCAAGCTCCTGTGTGGGGTCCTTGGTGCTCCAGCAATGAATGTGATAAATACTAAGATCTGTCAACAATGAACAACATGACCCTGTAAATCATTGACAGCTAGAGCAAGTGTTTTCTCTTTGGAAAATAGTCACCCTCATGTCTATATTTTTCTTTCATTTCTTTATTGTCTTTGCCATACCAATATTGGACAGCAGCCAAAGAAATCCACAGAGTAAATACAGTGGAGCAGATCCTCAGTTTAAGGAGAGGTGCTGGAGTGTCAGTAGAGCCATGCTGATTTATGTTGTTTCAGTACAGCCCCCTTGTCCCTAGACTGCCTCCTGTCATGCCATAGGGGTGTAATTCCTGTAATCACTCAGTAGGCATATTTCTGAGAATGAGATCTGAGCTAAGAGCAGAAATCTAATTCAGGATCTCAGACGATCTTTCTTTCTTCTAACTGGTGGCCTTGGGCTCAGAGTGACTGAGTCACACAAGGAAATGAGTATGACCTGTGCGTTGTTACTGCTGTGTGTGCACGTAAGGGCAATTGAGTTGGTTGATATCTGATGAAATCACTGATGACTTTTTGTTGACCTCTGATGGAAAGGTCACAGTTGAGACCAGGAGATTTTTTTCCTGTGCAGTGGTCTGTCGTAAACAACAGCACCTCATTTCAGTGCTTGGGCTCTGCAGGAGCTGAGCGGCAGCCCCATGTTTCCCTGCCTGCCGAAAAGTTGATCTCCTAAATCCTTAGCAAGTGTGAATCAGCATAGCTCCCTTGGGATCAGGCAAGTTTTACTCGTCTCTGCCACCTAGTTCTTAATTCCAAGGGTAGGCAGGGTGTACTGTGGGGTGTCTAGATCTTTCTTTTCACCTCCTGGAGGAACATGTTTGCACCAATTTTTGAGCAGAGGACATTCTTGGTGGTTGAGATGTACATTTGGGAGTCAGACATTCATTTTCAAGACTTAAAGTTGGCCAGGTGGTGCCACAATCTCTTGCAGGTCACTGGAGCTTATATATCTTTGCCTGTGATTTGCATTAGGTAGTGAAGAGAGAAATGGTTTTACGTGGTACTTGGGTCATCCGTAAATACAGCTGCTGATATTCAGGAAAAGTCAGAGTGGTGAGAGAGCTGGATTAGAGGAAGCCTGAGCTCCTTTCCATCTGGTTGGCCAAAATCGGGACTGTGTGCAGACTTGAGGACTATAGCTCACACAATATAATAAATAAGCAAGGTTAAAAATATCAGCCTCCTGAAGTGTGGGGTTGGTAATGAGCCAGAACCCCACAGAGCAGAATATATAACCCAAAACCTGTGGTCTGTCATGTTGCTGTCTTTCTGCCTTTTCCTAGCCTTCTGGTAATCATAGAACTGTTATGGTTGGAAAAGACCTTCAAGATGAGTCCAACCATAATCCCTAGGGTCAAGGGGAGGAAGGGCACTGACATGCTGATGGTGATGTGAAGGATTTAGGATGAGTCTGAAGCTATCAAAAGGATTAAGCACTGATGGTACCAGAGCTGTTGTGGTCACTGGTGTCAGCAGAGGGTTTGGCTAACTCATAGGTGTTTGGGGCTGCATCATCAGATGTTACAAGCCAGTCAAAACAGCATATGTGGCTTCCACTGAAGAACTGGCTCTAACCCCATGGTGCTGCACAGCGCTGCTGCTGAGTCTCTGCTTGTCTGCACCTGTCCTGCTCTCTGCCTGGGACAGGATGTGGTTCCTCTTCCTAGCTGGACACCCTACAGGGTGAGCAATCGCAGAGCTCAAGTGGTGGAATGTGTTTTGAGGAGTCAGTGAATGGCTCTGAAATCCTTCTGCTCACATCCTGCACTAACAGAGCTCCCTGTGCCACCAAAGGAAGACTGATAAGTCCTCTAGTGCTTTATATTCAGTGCTAGAGAGTTGTTGGTTTCCCACAAGACCCTAACCTTGTTGCTTCTCTCCTTGTTGCCCCTTCCAGAGGGCCTGATGAAAGACTCAGGAGGTTGGAAAAAAAAGATACAGACTAGAGGAAAAGACAAAAATCAAAAATGATATAGAGGACTGCCATTGTATTTTTATTTATTTTTAATTTTTCATCAGTGAGCTTCTCATTTCAGAGCTGGGCAAGTGGAATTGTCCCTCTTTAGCCATGAAGCAGGGTATGGATACTCAGAGAAAGCTGGGTAAGATCTTTACTAGGTGGGTGTTATACCAGCTCGGCTCCCTTCAGAGGGGCAGCCCTGGGCAGTGTTTTGCTCCAGCTGTTAAAAGCTGAGTGGAACACCCCAGATGTAACTCTGTAATAGTGGCTTCTGCTCTGTTATGCTGGAGAAGCAGCCTACATTTCATGTTGGAGCTCTGCTGATGTTGCCCTATATGACCTGTCTCATCAAATCTACCTTAGCCAGAAGAAGCATCAAAAAGCCCCAGAGAGCACTGCTACTGCTGTCATCTACTGCCTCAGCAAAGCAGATGAAATTGGCCTAAGTTTCAGCTAGTCCTTGGTCAGGTGGGTAGGGATTTTTGCTGATTTTGAAGGCTTTAAACTTCCCAAAGGAAGTATGCGGTGTAGCAGTGAAGTTTAGGCTAGCTGCATCTGGCCATGGGGGGTCTGGGTTCATGTTGTACTGCTGGTTTCATAGTATACTGATAAAGGAATCTTGCAACATTGATATCTTGCAGGTTTGTCTTTGCAGGTGTTGCTTGTCCTCCACAAACTCTGTCAAGTCCCGTGCAGGTCCCAGCAGCCCAGAGGGCAGCCTGTGACCAGGTGTCAGAAGGGGAAGCAGGATGTTTTCTGCTGACAGATCAACCTTCTTCATTGGAGTTTGCAGTGCAGCAACTGGAATGTTTCACCATGCAGGAGAATCTCTCACTGCCCAGACCAGCAGTTCTTGCTGAGTTTTGTAGATGAGATGCAAGTGGCTAGCAGTCAGGGGGGTAGCCTGTTCCTGTAGCATGGAGGAGCTGCATCCTTGCCCAAGGAAAGGAGATAGACTGTAGCCTCCTGTGCAGGGGAGGCAGAACCTGCTTTTGCAGCCTATACCCCAAGCACAGACATCCTTTTCTAGTCTTCTAGTAATTCACCATCTCTCAAGGGGTGCACTGAGCTTATTTAACAAAGGTCAGCTAAATTCTCTAGTATCCTGCTGTGAAAGCAGGATTAGCTGTAATCTTGTTTAACCATGGTGTCCAGCTACATGACTGTTCACTTCAAACTGCTCTACTGGTGTGAGCCCAGAACTGGTGTGGTTGTGGTGGATGCAGCCTTGAAATGTGACTTGTAACAACTTTGGAGGGGGTGTAGCAAGGCAGAGAATCTGATTTTTTTTTTTTTTTACCTTCTCACTTTCTCTGCCTTGATTTTTTTTTTTTCCATGGCTGAGACTCCTTGAGCTTTGACAGTTGTTTGCATTTTGCATCAACTTGAATACTTATAGTCAATTTGGAGCAATTTAGAGCTTAAAAAAAAGGACCTGTTATCAGAGGCCTTTGAAACAGCTGTGTCCCCCTGTTTGTGCCTGAAGGATTTCCATGTGTTGAGTGTCTGTTGTGACAAACCTGGAGCCTAGTGGCTCCAGTTTCAGCTGGAGGCCTGGGTGCTAGGTGCCATATGAAGCATGGTTGGTGACAACAGCTGCTCTGAAGATTGCAGTCCAAATGAATGTGGCTGCCAACTGTGCAAGGACAGTGTCCTGGTTTTATCAGGCTGGGTGCTGTGGCCTGTTTACAGCTTCTCCCTGTTCACTCCTATAAGCTCTTGGATCTACCTGTCCCCTTCTTTCTTTGGATGTCCTGTTGAATCAGCATGTCCTATCTTTGGGGTCCCACCAAGGAATGGGATGTGCTTGTGCACAAGCCCTGCTGTCCCCAGGATTTTGCAGTGTAAGCAGCCTTTAAAAGTTACTGAGGCATTCAGCTGGTCTGCAGTCCTACTGGCAGTAGAGGAGCATTTCCAAATGCCACCTGACTGGCCAGTGTGGGTGCTGAGTTGGCCCCATGGCTGGCTGGGCATAGGTGACCACAAAAACCTTCAAGAGTTTCCATGACTCCCCAGAATGTGACTAGGGAGTTTGCAGCAAAACTAAACTCCAGCTCTTCAGAGATCAGCAGCGGTGTCTCAAGCACAAGTTGCCATTTCCTTTGTGGCAATGGGCAAAACTGCTGACTAAGTGGAGCAGATGCAAAGCAGAAAGGGCCAGCTGGGTCAGTGCAAAACTTGACAGCCCCTTGATGGACTGAAGGCTGGAGCAGCTCCATCCCTCAGACCTCTACCTGCAGCTCCTCGTGAGTTGAGCTGGCTGTTCTGATGTGAATTAAAAGCAACATGGCAAGTAGCTTTTTCTAGCAGCATTAATTATCTCTTGAGGAGGTAATTTCCCCTTTCCTTGTCAAGCTGACCTAAAAATGTAAATAGCATTTGTGCATATATTACCACCAGCTCCATTTTTTCGGTCTCTTCCAGACCTTTTTGCCAGTGCAAGCAACTATAGGCCTGGGAAGCAAACCAGCACTTTGTGAGAGCTATGGGGACTTTAACGAAAGAAGTATTCAGGTCTTGTACTACCCTTTTGTATGTAGATGGGCTTTCCCTGTATGATGAATTCAGTCTGTTTCATGGCTCAGGTTGGGATTCTTCCTGCAGGCCTTGTACTGTGGTTTTGTCTGTCCAACAGCAGGCAGAGAAAAGGAAATGCTCACAAGCACTGGGAAGTAGAGGAACCAAAGGTGAAATGAATTGAGGGGACAGGGAGCTAGGAGAATGGAAAGTAGAAGGATTTTTTTTCTTCCCTTTTTTTGTTCCTGGTCTCTGCCTGTTCCCGTCAAAGCTGCTGGAAATTGTTACCGACAGATCGAGTGTCTTCCAGTTTCTGTGTCAGGGAGTTTTGCCGATTCCATGAACCATGCAAAAGAGGGGTCAGACAGAGAATGAGAGAGCAAGAGAATGACCAATTCAGCAGAGCTCTGGCTTTATCACTGATCTGGTTGGGTTCACTGGGTTTTAACTCCATGAGCCAGTCAGGCTTAGAGGCTCACACCTTTGTTACCACCTTTCATGAGGAGGCAGTGGGCAGTGCGAATTGCCTGGGGTTGTCAAAGGCAGGCCAGGGATCATCTCCTCTAACAGAGAATGCCTTGCCCTCACCCTCGCAGTATGCCAGACACTTGGATGCTCCCTGTCAAGACTGATCACTGTTTATTACTGTGTAGATCCAAGTGAGGATGAAGGCAGGTTGGAGGAGATTTTTGGTCCTGCCCAGCCCTATGGTCATAGCTTATGGTAGGGTAGCTCACAGTGATCAAATCCTGCCAGCACCATGTGCTGCTGCAATTTTGGTCTAGATCAGAAGTGACCTCTGAGGTCTTGGGACCACCTTTGGTTCTGCTGTGTATTCCCATGGTAGGAACAGAGGCTGTATCTGCACATTTCTAAAACCACAGGCCACCTCTCCCGTGCCTGCTCTCCCTGTAACTGCCTTGTGCATTGCCTGTGCAAAGCATTTCTCAATCTGCTTGGCCTAGTGCTCTTGTGCCCGGTGCCCTCAGACACCTAAGGTCTCTGAGCACAAGAAGATGTAATCCAGTGCAATCTGGGATGGGCCTTGGGGTGCTTGTGGCTGCTGGTGTGACCTAATCCAAGGAGTCTGTTCACCACTGAGCAACCTGCATGCCATGATCATACTGAACTGAACAGGATTGTCAGTTGTGCTGAAGGTGTCAGCTGGAAGATGAGCTGCAGCCAGTGAGAGGAGCAGGCTAAGCAGGTATCAAAGACTGCTGTAGAAGTTTGAGAAAATTCAATTGGAGACTTCACTGAATCTTTTTCTGTGCCAAAAAAAAAAAAAAATCAGAAGCAGGAAGTCTCCTGTGAGATACCTTGGCTATTACTAATAGCCACATTCTAGAAGCTGGAACCTGGTAGCTGTTAGAAATGAACTGTGACGTGGGAAAGATGTTACTGCAATTCCTTGTCGCTGCTGGCTGCTTTGGCCTGACTGAGCTCAGCTGAGGGCTTGGGGAGTCTTGGTTGTAACCCAGTCTCTGTAGGTCTGGATCATTAAAGTTGGATGTTTTGCTTCTGCTCACTGCTACAGCTTTGCTCTGGCATGTTACCAGTGACATCACTTTTGAATATGCAGACCAAGAAAAATGTTTCTGCCTTCAGAAGTGTGTTCCTCTATTGTTACAGTATCTACAGAGTGGACATACAGAAGCCTAGGTAGCCTCACTCAAGGGAGGAGAGGAGTTGTAAGCAATGTAGACTTTAACATCCTCTTTCTTAGTTGACAGGGACCACTATGCTGTTCTAGTGCCTCTCTAAAATGGGTCTGCTGTGATCTGTCTGCCACCAAGATGCTTTGAGAGATGCTTTCCTATTGCTGCAGTTGGTAGGGTTACCAGTTCAGGAAGAATGCCTGGAAGGGACCCCAAGGTACACACCGAGCTCTGAACATGTGAGACCTCCCCACCACTGCAGTGCTCTGCATAACTATTTAGCTGGTTGAGCAGGAAGGCAGAACGATCAGGCAGTGCCAGCTCTGGAGACAGCAAGATTAGGGAATGATGTGCACATTTTAGTGGTGGCTTTGGCAATGACAGTGCTGAGTGTGGAGGTTCCAAATGACGTGTACAAATAGCAGCTGGGCTAGTGTTCCTCGGCAAGCCAACGGGAACCTGGGTTCCTGCTGATCACTGCCCTGTGCTATTTCCTCATCCTGCTGAGAGAGCAAGATGCTGTTTGGGTGGAAGTAAGTTGAGAGGAAAAGTTGCTTCAGCAAAAGGTTCCTGGAGTCTGGAGGGAGACTGAGGGAATGTCAACTGGCCATGCTCTTGCTAGTAACAGAAGGTACAGAGGGGTGTCATGGCTTTTTGTACAGGGGTGTGCTGGAGCTGTGTGGAGGTTGCTCTTCTCTCTGTTGTGAGATCTAGGGATGTTGCAAATTCTGTACAAACGTGAGACAAAACCCATTTTTCCGTCACAAGAGAGCTAACAGTCTAAATTGGAACAGGGCTACTGGCGGATGTCCGAGAAGCATCAGTTTCAGCCTCTTGGGCTCTGAATAGCATGTTAGAGCCCCAGGTCAGGGTAAGGTTTCCTTACCCCCAGAACTGCACAGCAGAGATGTGGACTCTGCACAGTAGAGATCTTGGAGGCAGCACAGGAAAAAGTTGTAGTAAGTGTGAGATTTGTCTCAGATCAGCAATAGAATTTGGAAGAAATCCTAAATCCTGAAGCTGCTGCTCTTGTTTCAGGTTCATCTGTCTCTGGTTTGGCCAAGGATCCCCATTGGGGAGCTGTAGCCCTGTGCTATGCTAGGGTGTGTGATCTGAACAGAAGTAACAACATGGAGAGGCACTTGGCCTTAAAATACCAACAGAAAGGTGATATTAGGAAGCATTCAGTTCCATGAGTATTTCCTCTGCATTTCTTGTGCCTTTCTCTGTGATGCTCTGACTGTTCTCACAGATTTAACTAAAAATTTCAGATGGATTTGACTTCAGAAATGTGGACTTGAAGTGTTAGAAGGTATTGGTGAGCAGCATACGAGGAAAGAGAAGGAACTTTCAGTGGGAGCTACCCCACCTTAGGTACTGAAGGTGGTTCTCAAGGCTGGTTGTCCTCTGAGTTTTTTTTACTGTGAGCAACAACCATGTTGTCCTAGCAAAGCTATATGTGGATGGATGGCCTCGGGACTCCATTGACCAAAGCCAGTCTTGATAGGGCTGGATGGAGTGTCTTGGCAGGACTCATGAAGAAAAGAGGGAGAGACCTGTGGTTTGGTACTTGTGAGCCAGAGGAACTTTCATTATGTGGACATTACAATTAGCAAAGGGTGTGTTGGTGCTGAAAGTGTGTGTGGGGAGGGTGGGAGTCACAGAGGGAAAAGAGCTGGCGGTGATGGGAAGGAAGGGAGGGTGCCCTGACCTCTCCTCATAGCCCTGACTGTGTCCCCATCTGAAGGTCTGGCATATCCACTCTCACTACTTAATGATAGTGACATTACCCATCCGCCCAGCATCGCGGGGCTTTTGTCTTCATTCAGGCAGAAATGAAGTTCTCCTGGGCGCACTTATCAATCACTGCAAAGCTCCAGCTGTTCCGGAGCCTTTGGATCGACTTCAACAGCCGTGCTTACAAATTGTCTCTGAATAGCACCGAGCTGAGACCCCCTTTTTTGTCATTGTCTTCCGACAAATGTTTTTTTTCGGCAGCCTTTCGCAGACGTTGCCGGCTGCCTTCTGCTGTGGTGATTGAAAACAGGCCTGTTTTGCATTCTCCTGCCGGAGTCCTGGGTTCAGGGAGCTGTCCCTGAGTGCCACTCCAGCGAGTGCTGTGCCAAAGACAATTACATGCATAGTTTTGCTGATTGCATTAAAATCATTAGAATGAAAGATTCTGAAATCGTACATTAAGGGGGGAAATTAGAAAAAGCTTCAGAGACAGACACCAGTGTCCCCAAAGTGAGGGCAATACAATTAGCTCAAATTGTGTTACATACACACAGACTAGGAGTAGCTCCTGTAACAAATGACCTTATTATTGCTGCTCCCTCTCTCCCTCCTTCGTTTTTCTCTTTCCTTCCTCTTTATCATTTCCCCTTCCTTTTTCTCTCCTCAAACTTTTTCTTTGGCCAGGACCTCCATTATCCTGCTTGTTCTTCCCTTTCCCTTGCTTTGCTCCCCTTTTGTCTTGAGGAGTGCCTGGGAAAGGTCATGGGGTCCCAGGAGTGCAGTATTTAGCTTTCAGAGCTACTTTGCAGGCTATTTAAGAGTAAGTGAAGAAGCACAACTCCAAAAACTAACTTTCAGCTGAGCAAGGAACTTTGTTCTGCTGGGGAAAAAGGAAGTATGTGACTCAAAGCTTTGTGCCTGCACCAGCCATCGAGATCAAGCACTCAACTGTACAGCTGTACTCCGTATCCAGTGCCAGGAGAAAGGCTAGCAGCTCTAGCTTGAGGTGGGAGAGGTTCCTGCAAACCCCAAAGGTCAGTTCAACAGGAAACAGGGAAAGGTTAATTCAAGAGGGGAGAACAAAGCTCCTTCAACATGAATTCCTGGTCGTTGAAAACAAGGGCTTTGCACCATGGCAATGCTTGGTGTACAGGGCCCCTTGTCATCCTGTAGACAGGCTAGCAGAAAGTGGTCAGCCAGCTAGTAGTGCCTTCAGCTCACTGCTGCTGTGCTCGGGGCCGGTTGGAGTGGAGAGGAGGTTTGTGCTCTGAGGTTGGTTTGAAAGGCCACTTGAAGGATTGTATGTACTCAGTCTATGAGGAGAAGGGGAGGAAAGGAGATATTGCTGAAGGAGGGAACTGGGAGGAGGACTTTCAAATAGTAGAGCTTAGGTTGTAGGTTAAGGAAAGCTCCGTGGTCTTGGGGTCAGGAAGGCACCTGGCAAAAGCTCAGGGAACTGAAGAGACTGTCCTGTGGAAGAAGACTGGGAAATTCTTGAGGCTGGAGACCGGACCTGCCCCAAAGAGCATTTGTCAACCTGTCTAGGCAATGTTAAAAAGCAAATGTATGGCCCTCCTTTATGTGAGAATGGACTTACAGGTTGGATGAATTGACCAGAATCACACTGGGAACATCTGTCCCTCAGGGACTGACATACACTTTCCTCAGCCAGTGGCCAATATTGTAACTGGAGACCAGTTGTGTGCGTCTGTTCTGTGGCACTGTGCACTGTTAGCTCCACTGCTGGGGCTGGATGTAGATATGGTACAGGCAATGCTGGCTTTTTCATTTGCAACAGCTAGCAGCAACCTGTGCTAGCCCATCAGCTTGCCATGCTTTGTTCCTGGTGCTTCTGGTCACTGTGAACCATATGATCTGTGCCCTGCTGTAGTAATTGTTGTAGTCCATGTGTTTGTGGCCTCTTGCTGCTCCCCAGAGCCTGGACTCGCTGCACAGGCTCCAGTGAAATACACGTGGAGGGGCTGAGACTTGGCAGTGAGGCAGAACCTTGGGCACAGGCTTTGCCTTGGGGCTTCAGCTCGGCTGTTCTCACTGCTCAGTGGCATCGTGGCCTGTATGCTCTTGTCAAGTGGTGTTGGGTTCTCAGATGTCTGAGTCAGTGGGCAACCCTGTGCTGAGGGGTCAGAGCGTGTTCAAGTAGCAGGTATATGCGTGACTTCTGGTCTGGCTCTGGTTGTGTGTGCTGAAATGTATGGTATAGGCTTCTCTTTACTTTCTCTGCTCCTAAAAATATAGGTGAGTGTTTGCTATTACTCAGGTCAGCATAATATGGGAAGAGCAATACTGAGTTGGACCAAAGCCCACCTAGTCCAGCATCTTGTTCCTGATGGGACTCATGGAGCAAAAACTGTAAGGGGGCAAACAGCTATGAAACTTCTCTAGTGTGCTTCCCTGCTTCCAGCAATCTGTAGCTCAGGAATTCCAGAGCCAAAGGTGGTATCCTTGTGTTATAATCATACTTACTTATAAAGCATTGCACATTGATGAGCCACTATACTAATGTCACGTAAGACAGCCTGGCTTCTATCAAGAAGTTAAAATCTCAGATTGGACATGGCAAAGAGGAAAGCAGCATGATGTCCCTGATGTCTCATGCTCCAAACTTTTGATTCACAAGTAGAGGATTCCAGGATGGCCAAGAGAGTGGTTTTGGCATCGACTACCAGTAGATGACTGAGGGATGGAGAAAGTAGACAGGAAAATTTGGGTGATCTGCTGCAGACAGAGACAAGTAGGTGCTGAGTACAGAGGATTTAAGGAAGAACTGCACATACCCTAGGGAAGAGGAAATGGATGTTGGAGGGACAAGTGGAGATACAATCTTGAGCAGGTTGAGGGGAGTGAAGTGAAATGGGAATTTCTGAGAAAGTCCAAAAGAAATCTGGATATACTGAGCTGTGGAGCCCAGGTATGACCCTTGAACAACAGCTGAAGTGGGTATTAGAATACTAGGAATGAGCAGGTCTTTAAGGGTGCATCATCAGCCAAGGACTCTTCCTAGGAAACTCAATGATCTGACCTCAGGTATCTGGCCCATCTGGGGATTTCTGTTGCCTTTTGTCTCAAGTTACTTCATGTGACTATGAAGTCAGTGGAATCAGTTTCAGTTGCTACTGTGGTTGCTACCACCTTTTCCTCTTCCTCCTTTCCTCCTTCCCTGCTGCCGTTAGGCTATGAAAAGGCCTTATGGGATTTTAGCATTGCAAACACCCAAAGGCACCTCTGCTGTTGGAGGTAGAGACTAATTTCGGCTTTTGCAAAGGGCAGTGGGGACATCTGTATCAGCCTCTACCTGCAGGTTCAAGAGACTCATGTGTGAATAGTCTATCTTATGCAGATACCATGCCTAAAACTGTGTAGCTTATGGGCGTTAGCCTCCCAGATGGAGTAACAGAGATGTATACATGTAAGGTCACCAAGATAACTTGCTGGCTGCATTAAGCTAGTGACACAGCAGGACTTTGAGCAGTGCCATCAGAGGTGGCTTTTTGAATCTACTCTGTTGTCTGGTTATGTCTTTTGTGAACCCTTATCACCATGTAATCTCCAAATTCAGAGGTCTTATCTTCTCATCCACTACAAACAGATTCCTCAGTCTTTTCTGAGGTTATATCCACCTTTCTGTAGGATTCCTTCTCTCCATCACAGTGAGAGAAGATCTGAGATCAGGCTTTTGGGAAGCAGGCAGGCTGTGTGCCCAGAGATCCCACTCCTACCTTTGGTGCGGCTTTGAAGATGGCCTGTCTTGTTTGCTTAGAAGTGAGGAGAAGTGTTGAGCATAGTCTGGAGTGGGCTAGGGTCAGCAAGAGCCTCACTTGGTCAACTTCAACAGGCTTTGGATGAGGCCTTTAATGACGGTTTGCATGTGGGCTGGTGTTAGTAGGCTAAGGGATGTGGCTTATGGCAGGATCACTGCAGAGAAAGGATGGTGCTTTACTGGGGGTGGAAAATGGAATTGTCACCGTGGAATGAATGAATTGTACAGTTTCTCTTTTGTAACCCAGGGAATAATTAAGATAGATGGGTAGATGAATTAGCTGTCCTGCAAGGTCAAAAGTGGATTGCCTTATTACTCTATTATTTCACTGTTGTGGAACTATCACCACTAACGCCTTTTTCATGATATTTTGTACATCGTACCAAAAAAGAGAAGGAGAAAAAAAAAAAGAAAAGGGGGAGATACAAATTGATCGTTTGCTGGTGAAATCAGTCTTCGTCATCGCCAGCAGTGCTTGGATTAATGGGATTGAAGGCTGCTGGAGGTTCAGCCAGAGAGACGGGCGGAAAAACAAGAGAAATTGGTTTGCACCCCTGGGAATGGAATTGATGTGACTTGCACGGAGCTGCTGCAGCAGTGGTGACTGCTGTGCTGTGATGCTTTTCTTTTTTCTTAGAGGGAGATGGGAGAACAAAATAAATCCATAGTTGGAATACTGGGTCTTTACAAACATGGCTGGTAATCTGCTGGGGTGTTTGGGAGATTTGGAGAGTACATTTGTTGTAAGCCTTTAGGGAACAATAGCGTGCAGTCCTTTGTGAAACACAGCTGCTTTACACTTCTTCCACCATTCCTGTGGGGCTTTAATGATACAGCTTGGGATGAGCACTGGGGACTGAACATTACTTCCATTACTGGCAAATACTCTGCAGTCTATGTACCTGACCATGGAAACCTTCTAAATGGGAGACCATCATGTGGAGGTAATGGGGCTGGTGGAGAGGAAAGCAATGATAAACATGGTTTGTAGAATAAGAGTAGGGACATACCAATTTATGTCATTGAATCTTTGACCTGAGAGTGAGAGAAAGAAGCATATGAGAAGAAAATTTGTACTTGCTGCCTTCTCATCTGCAATGCCAAGAGTTAGCTTAGAAATCTTGCATTTTTCCAGTGTTTGTCAGGCTTCTAGGAAACAAAGATTTGGAGAGATCTGAGCTCTTGCAGTGGGAAGACCCCACTTTAAGTCTCTCTTTTGCCTGGTAGTGTCTGTTCTCATCTTCACCAAGTGTTGTGAATAGCGGCAGAAGGAATCTATACTGTTGTGCAGTTGATGTCAAGGGACTTCCCCTGCTCCAAGCATTCTCCTGTGCTCACAAAGTGGCACCTAGAGTCAGTCAGTGATGGCTGATCAATATGGGCTGGATACAGCACAAAACTCTTGAGGCTGAAGTTAAGGCTAAGCTCAGCTGGTCACATAGTGTGACCTTCTGCATAAGCATTGTGAGCTCTCTCCTTTTGTGTGACACTGTAGATAGAATGTCACTGAGAAGAGGACAAAAGCTGGACAAAGGAGGCATTTAAAGAGTTCAGGGAAGGGGGCTGTGCATCCCAGACTCTTTTCTGCATCTGTTCTACTTTTGAGCTCAGTGCCCAGGTAGAAGAGACTGGGTGGTGCTTGGGATATTTGGGAAAATCCTTTTCCAGTACTGTGAACAGCACAGAAGCATAAGCTTAATGCAAAACACTACAGTGTCTGTATCAGGCAACTGGTGCTGAAGATGGTCAGGGTGAGCTGAGCCTGTCTGCTCGCAGGAAGAGCAGCTGCTGCTTATGCCACTGATGTATCTTCCTCAGATCTGCACAGTGGGTCTGGCCTTCTGCTCTCCTGATGTGACATCCTTGCATGTTTGAGCAGGCAGATCCTTCTCACAGACCAGGACTCTGCACAGGCCTGAGGGAAGCTCTTCAGGCTGGGAGTTCCTATCCTGGGTAAGGAATACTTCTGTCCCTATGCACCTTAGACTGACTTCTTGCCACTGTTGTTAGTTGGACATCATCTACTGCTGATTTGACGTAAGCCACACTTTCTCCCCAGTGTAACAGTTCAGGCAAAGAGCTTAAGTAGCTATATGCTACAGCTATAGCTTGTGGTTACAAATATAGCTTATAGCTACCTATAAAATGTTTCAAGCTGGGCACCACACTGTTAGGAGGCTGAAATGACTTGTTGGAGTGAGGAATTGCTCAAAATAGGGCATGTGGGAGTATGGGGTAGCACAGGGCATGTCAAAGTCCTCAGCCAAGATGGGTGAACATTTCTGAGGCTTGCTGTGGTGCCCCTGAGTTTTTAACCTCATGAGGAGGCATCAGGGGAAAAAAGAGGGTATAGACTCCAATTTTGCCCTTTAGGAAATGAGCAGCCAGCCTGAAAGTCTGTTCCCAGCACTGCAAGTCCATGGGATGGTGATGTGACCAGGACAAGCTGTTGCTGTTGGGTCACTTCTCAAACATCTCCTTCAAGAGCAGCCTTTGCTGCAGCTATTTTCAAGAATGTGCTGTGTGTAGTGGATTTCTCATCTTTGATACCCCTCTCTGCCCTTTTTTAGGTGATGAGAGGAGGCAGCTGGTTTGTCTCCCAAATGGAGGTATAGACACATTGGATTGTATAGATCTGTGTCCCTTTCAGTTGCAATTAGGAAGGTTAGAGGAATGGTTTTGAGACAGCTAGGTGAGTGTTTCACTTGTAGCAATAAAAGGATAATCCCCCATTAGTGATTTGGACTCCTGGTTGTCATTCTGATAACATTTACCTCTTACCACTTGCTACTTGGTGATTCTGTCACAAGCCCTTCCCTCGTGCCAAGCAGAGTGGACAGGCACAGCTACTCGAATTTTTGAAGGAGCTATTTACTGAAAGCTGCTTTTTTGATCAAAAGCAAAAATATAGGAAGAGTCAAAATACTACCTCTTAAGATTTAGAACCAAAATTACCTTTCATTTTTTTCCCTGTTACTTTGTTTTGAGACTGACTTTGTTTAAATGAAATTTAAGAATGTTATATAGAGAAAATGTAAAATTAAAATAGAAGGGCTAGTTTGGAGTGAAACAGTATGCTTTGGTTGCTCTGAAATACCTTCTTTTTGTTTTGCAAAGACTAAGTTTGAATCTTCCCCCCTGCCCTGGTTTCTCCAGCATACAATTTCTGTGGTAAATATGTAGTTTTAAAAGTGAAATATTTGGGAGAGGCAGCAGAAATAGTTCTGAATTAATCTAACATGGTGGTTTTATATGTTCTTAGCTTCTTAGCTGATAAAAGTTCACTGTTGGGAATCTGTACTTTTTAAAGTCATTCCTGTGAAGAAAGCTTCTTTTGAAGCTGAGACTATCACTGTTTCAGTTTAATATGATCAGGTACTTTGTGCATTTGGTGTAAATCAGTGCATTTATACCATGTCTGTGTTTTTCACTTTAAAATGAGTTTGCATCATTCTAGGCTCTCTTCTTCCTGCAGCATTTGCTGCTTAATGCCTGTCTGAATTCGACCCCTTGGTAGTGGTTGTGGTAGCAGCCATTGTTTTTGTTGCAATTGTCCCACTAAATCAAGGGGTATTAATTAGGCTAAAAATAACATGAGTGAAAGTGAAGAGGAAATATATGGAAAATATGATTCTGAACTCACAGCTGCACCTTTGAAAGCTGAAGTAGGTACTTTATCTGCTGGGTTACAGTCTCTGGTTATCATCTATGGGAAATTAAAGGTATTTTTACCACTGGAGGGCTCTCATATTTTTCCATTAATGCAACAGAAACATACTGAGAATGACTAATACTCAGGTGATAAAAGCCATGAAGTTCAGACAAAGTATATTCTCTAGTTCACAGCAAGATCTGTACGCACAAGACATTTGAGAGCAATGCGAGTAACTGAGAATAGTGCTTGTTTGGCAAAGGGTGGGACAGACTGTGTGAGAAACTCTTGCTTTGCTGGTGCTATCAGCAAATGCCCCTTAAATACGGAATTTCCCACTGGATGTCAAACTCCAGCCCCTTATTTGGAGGGGAGCAAATCAACAGGCTTTGTGTGAGTAGTGCCAAGATGCTGGTCTGCAGGGGCTGAGGATGTGATGTTCTACACAAGTGGTTTAACCTGCTGAAATCCTGTTTGTAGTGACCCATATCGCTTGTGGCTGGGCTTGCATGTGTGAGTTTTGCCCTTCAGAAAGAAGTAATGGGTGAAATGATGTTTAGTTTACATTATTCCTTACCCTTACTGAGCAACTTGCTGTAGCTATTAAATGCAGGTAAAAGAATCTGGCCTGATTGCTTATGTTTGGAAACAAGCATTTTATTGACTGGGTTGCAGAGTCCTAGGAAGTATCCATGTAGATCTGTCATGTACCTGCTACATGCAATAAATTTATCAATTTCAGGTGAACATTCAGGGCCAAGGGCACCATCAACAAATGCCAATGGGTCCCCTAAAATTATATCAGCAAAGACTTTGATCTTGCTGGAGCAGGCCAGATTTGTAAATTCATATGGGTGAAGGAAGGTATGAGAGTTTTGTTATAGTTAATGTGTGTGATTCTGGAGGCGGGCTGTTGGGGAGAGACTGTTGGAGAGAGGCCCTGGGGGAGTGGCACAAAGGCCTTGCAGTCACCAAGGAAGGGACTGCCCTGGGGAAGTTGGGACACTGAGGTGGGTGGTGGGTCCTCCCCATGTAGCTCTGTGCTTGTAGCTCAGGAGTGGTGGCATCACTGAAAGACAACCCAGAGGGACAGTCTAAACCATTGTCAGAAATCACTTAGAATATTTTTTTTGTAAGAAAATGTAGATGCAGAACAACCTGAAAATGCTGGTGTCAGATTTGAATGTGTTTTCTCAGGGAGAAAAGTTCTGAACAAGTCTAAACATTGTATTTTCTCTTATTTTGTAATAAAATGTCTGTATTAGTGGAAAGCACAGTTCCATGGAGAAGTGTACTATAGTATTTAACAAAAAACTCAAGAAAAGGTGTTTCCTTAAGTCAAGAGAAAGGTTTCTATTGATGCAGATACAGACATATATCACGGGCTTTGGCCTGGATATTTTGGAAATACTTCAGCACACTAAGGAAGGAAATCACCACAAACTGCCCTTCTCATATTTATCTTCATTGCTACTGAAGCAACTACTAAGTCATGTGCATGTCTTGGCCCCTGACTTTTAGTCTTGTCTTGCCATTGGTCTAATACTTGTCTGTGAACATATGTCAGCTTTACTGTGACTTTGTTTCTTTAAATATAATTACCAGAAAAGAATAAGTCTGGAAGTGTTTTGAGGCCATCTACTCCATAAGCAAGATCATCTTTATCCATACTTCTCAGGGTGGTTATTTTTCTAAACTCAAACTTCCAGTTATGGAGACCTCACAGCAGCTCTGCCCCAATCTGCCCCTGTCTCCATACTGGAAACTTTGTCCTTGTGCCTAGTCTGGATATTGCTGCAGTTTAAGCCCCTTTTCACTCCACTGAGAATATGGAGAAGGGATTATTCCTGTTTTGCACAGCTTTTAACCTACTAGGAATGTCTCAGACATTTCCTCTCTAGACTGAACAGCTTCAGCTCTCAGATCTTGCTTTGCAGATCTTGGATTGTTCTTGCACCTTTTCCCTGATAGCTCTTGTCAGCCACTATCCCATCTGCCTCACTTCTTGTTCCTGATCCTGTATTTGTATCCTATACTGTTCCCACTCAAGTGAGGCAGCTTTCTCATTCACATGCAGGGTTGCTTTAAATAACTTTTTGAGATGGGAAGTGAAGACAACTCTACCTGACAGGTGCAATGTAAATGGGGAGGAATTATCTCCCTGAGAACTAGGTTGCACCATGCTAGTGAATGCTGCTGGTCTTCCAAACAAAGATTTGAGCTTAGCGCTGGGCTGAGTGGCGCTCAACTACGATTCCCCAGGGTTCAGTTTCTACTGAGACTGGGGTGAGTGCTTGACTGTAGTAATGCCATCTTACCACACTGGGTAGGCTTTGTAGGTCTCCTATACAAAAATCAACCTGATGCAAGTCTGCTCAGCTAATAAAAGTGTAGAAGGTTACAGAACAAGGTGCTTTATCTGTAGGCCAGGTAGCATGATTAACAGCAGGCATTTAATTGATTCTGATGTCTTCAATGATCAGCATCGGAATGGATTGTTGCCTCCCAGACCAGATTTACTGTTGACGACGTACCATGTCACACCACTAAAGTGGCTTGAAGGTGATTTCTGGCCGGCGCAATATCATGCAACTGTATTGCAATGACATTTTGTGACAAAAAAAAAAAAATCAATGGTGTGTTTTAGATTACCAGCTGCAGAGCTAGCCCTGTGTCCTGAAAGAGGGTCCTTTCCAATGGGACAACCCCAAAACTGGTGGAGGTCACTGCACCTGTGCCTCGGTTGTGGGGGAATGAAGCAGAGATTTCATTTTTGTTTTATGATTCATTTTTTTTCTTAAGGAGAATGTTGCAAAATGGCAACAGTCTTTCATGTAAAAAATCCTTTATGCTTTTGAGAAGCTTATTTTTGCCTGTTTTTGGTGCTTTCATTACCATTAAAACCCCTTTTCTCCCTTTCTGTCTCTTTGTAAGAGAAGATCTAGAGAAGACTTTTGCTTTATTTTTTTCATAGTTTTCCATATTTAACAAGTGGAACAATTTTGGTTTGGGGGATTTTATTATGTTTTTGTTGGAACACTTTCCCAGCATTGATTTTTTTTGGTGGGGGAACAAAAAAGCACACATCAAAACTGTCACCTAGAGCGTATTTGTATCAGCCTTAATGAACATGAGTGCTAGTAATTCCTACTCCCAGTATTGCTTGCAGCTGCATATATACCAGATACTCAGTACTCAGCTCTGTTTGCTGAGTGACTGATGCCCCAAGACTTAAACCTCATGTCAGCTTTTCTGCTAATTCCATCTGCCTGAAAGTTGGGGCAAGAGGCTTAAGCCTTGAGTATAGTCTAGGAATTCAGCAGTACAGCCTCTAAACTAGACTTTTCTGATTGAAAGCCCTGCTGGAGGCTAACGCAGGCTTGTGGCTGTTCAGGTGTTTGCTCTCTGCTTTGGCACTGAAGGTTTGCCTCTTCAGTTGTGCTATCTGCTTTGGCCAGAGCCCCATCAGTGCCTTTCTAGGGGCTTCTGCCTACTCTGAGTGGCACAGGGATGAGGGACTCTGTCCATGACTGGTCAGCAAGCACTGCCAGAGGCGGTGGGTTAGGAGCGGGGCAGGTAGAAAGAGATGGGTTAATGGCAATGCTCAGGCTCTGTAAGGTTGGGTGATAGCAGAGGGTAACCAAATCATCTGAGCAGTTTTGGTGGAATGGACAAAAAATTAATGGAATCTTGGGGGCAATCCAAGACTTCACATTTAATTCCTCAAATGCATCTTTTGGCTTTTTTCCCTAATACTGATCCTCTTTTCCAAAAAGAAAAAGTAATCTTGACTCAGAGCTAAGAAGCAATGTTTGTAAGATACCGAATTTGAGTTTTTCAGCATTTTCAGATCCTTTCTCCTGGTATTATCTAACTGAAACAGTCTGTCAAATTGACTGGTCATTTCTAGAATTTTATTTTTTCTTAAATATCCCTTGGTAAGGGAGTGGGAATGAGAGGAAACTGCTCCATTGAATCCAACAGAAGAGAAATCAAGGTGCTTTCCAGCCATATGATTATCTAGTCACTATTCACAGTTACTCACTGTTCTAGTTCACTGTCCCCCTGGTGTTAAACAGCACTTGGGTCCTTAGGTCTTTTGTGCACTTCTGGGGTATGTGTTTAGTGCAGAAGGAATCTAAAAAGCATTTAAAAAGTTCCTGTGCTGAATAATATTCACTCCTCCCTGGCTTACAAAGTTCCTATGGCCATTTTGCTACCAGGGAAGTCTGTTTGGATGGTGCTTAGAGGCCCTTGATTGTCAGTGACTGACAGCTGAAGTGGCAGGTTGACTTCAATGCAAATCCAATTTCTCCTGCTTTATTAGTGCTTCTTGAGTACTATTTTGTAACAGTGAAGATGGTGTGATTTACTGAGCAAATTCACACTTCAGTGAGGTTGCAAGAGCTATGGTAATGACTGAAAGCTAGCTTAGATGAAGAGCAATGCTACTATCGCCTACCACTGTGACACCCTCCTGCCTGACTAAAACTGACTTGGGGTCCAGCACGTGCTGGCTCTATGCGAGGGGGCTCTGGGCTGTAATTTCTTCTCTTGAGCTTTTATGACCCTGCGGGCTGCCCCTGTGGCAGCTGGGGCTGGTGCACAGAGCTGGTATCTGCGTGTCCTGGTTGACCACCTTGGGTGGAGTCTTGGGGCTCCTGCCTTGCTGAGCTGGGATCCTTGTGTGTTGTTCGAGAGAAAATAAGGGCAAGTGAGCTGCTCCTTCCTCCTTTCCCCTTTTCCCACTACAGCTGTCTTAATAAACCATCTGACTGCTTTGGATTTGACCATGTTTTCAAGTGTTTATTGAAAACTAAAATTGAAATATATTTTGAGTAAAGACTTCTAGCATTTCTGAAGGCTTATTAATGTTAAGCCTTGTCTTATGTTAAATGTTTCTTTTTTATCTTAAGGCATTTAAACACTATTTTTTAGCAATGCCTTTTCAAAATGTCATTTTTTCCTACTAGCTGTCTAGGGACAGTGTGGAGCAGGGAATGGGGAGAAATATGCTGCCTGGAATTCTTTTTGTCTTTTCTCCTTGAAACATAGCATAATTTCACTGAAATCAAAATGTCTAGTGGGAGCATGGGAATGTTCATACAACAGTGTCATGGGAACCTCCTGACTGGAATTAACCTGTTTCATCAAAACAGCTGAACTGGTAAAGTCATATTTGTGCTTAGGGCACCCTGTGGCAAGAAGCAGAGTCAAGCTCATGTCCTGGCACTGAGTAGTTCAAGTAGTTCAGAAAATGAACACAGCCATGTGCTTCCTCCATCCCAAGGGGACACTTTAACCAGCACTGGGGGGTAGTCATGTCCATTAGGCCTGTTCCGGGCTGTGATGGGCTAGGTAGGCCCAAGCAGAGGTCCTTGTGTTAGGACCCTTGTGTCGCTCCCAGACTCGTGGCCTTACTTAGCATGGGACTGGAATGGGGTCTCTAGCATGGGACTGGCTGCCCATGTGCGGCACTGCTCATGAAAGTTGCACAAGCCAAATTGCACCTCAGATTTGGACTCCTGCTGTTGATTGGGTGGTGGCTGGGTTGAATGTGTCTCCAAGACTATGATATTGGAAAGGAGGATTGCTCTAGTCTTATTGTTGTTTCTTTCCCATGTGAAATAAGCTGACAACTTACATATGTCTTAGATTATTAGAGGTTACATTTCAATAACTGAGTGCATAAGTCAATGTTAGTTTGCACTTAGGTCTCACTAAGTTCAAATTGCCCCCCATTCAAAGAAAAAAGACCAAGAGCCAGACCAAGCACAGATGTGATGTCTGTTCAAATGCCTCTTCAAATGTTCAGGAGTGCCACTTTGACTTTTTTTCAGCAGGTAGGACAGGGGTCTGCTGTGCCCTCTGCACACACCTGCATGATGCTGCAGAACAGCCTTTGCTGAGGAGCAGGGTTCCCTGAAGGACTCATGCGCGGGGCGGGTTCTGCACAGCCACCGCACACGAGGGATGAGAAGGTGCACTGGACGTAGCTTTCTGCCTCACGCAGGCTGCTCGTGAGCCTTGGGCTGCTGTTTGAGGGACAGTTATGTGCTGTCTGGGTTTGAACACCCTCAGCCTGCTCATACAGGCAAATGGCTGATTTGTGAGCTGCTGTCTGTTTCCTCAGTATTTGGGTTGCACAGTGATAATATTTTCAGGAAAGGCCTGCATTAGTTGCTCTTCCAGCATGACTAAGTAAGCATTGTGAGTAAGCTAACTTCAGGGATACTGGAAAAGAAAGATCTCCATGAATCTCTAGTTTCCAGCCCTAAAGTTTCCTCCTCCGGAGACTTGAATTTTGTCCTCTGGGCCATTCACCTTGTCTTCGCAATGCCCTCTCTCTCTTCCTCATGCACGTTTACTCTCCCCTTCATGCTAGATCAGCCTTGGCTTGTATTTAGAGAAGTTCTGTTAAAGACAGGCACATTGTGTCTTTTTCTTAAGACAGGTTCTTATTTTCAGGTCCATACCCATCTGTGTCCCTGTGTAATTCTCTGACAGAAAGGGGGTCCCACTTCTATAGGTTATGGTGCAGCAAGGAAGGCCCTTTCCAGAGAGCTCTCCAGCCAGGCAAGCTCCTTAGCAAGAAGTAGAGCTCAGTTCCCCTGTCATGTGGGCTAGTGCCTTGACTACTGTGTGATTCTCAGCTCCCCCTCTTTTGGGAAGCTTTTTTTTTGCTCTCTAGACTTCCTTAAGATATGATCACCCTGTCTCAACTCCCTTTGGTCTCCTTAAGCCCTTTATCTTTTATTTCAGGACACTTGCACTGCATTCTCCTGTTCTTTATTCCTTTATTACCTCTTGCTGCAAAGTCCTTGCCTCACCTAATTGTATTATGGCTTTGGTCCATCTGTATTTTTTTTCCTCTGGGAATGTTCCAGCATGCTGCTTTCCTCCTGTCTAGGTCTGAGACTTTATCTCTTTTGTAACTTCTTGTGAGCTTTTCACAGGAGATATGAGTGGAACTTGAGCTTTTCCTGACCCCTACCTGTACTAGGGTTGCATTTGGGGCCACCGGGTGATACTGATCTATTCCATGTGGTTTTTGTTTTCAACTTCCCCTTGAGTGTCTTAGATGAACTTATTTAGGCCATTAGTGTGATGACTTAGCTTAGCATTTTTGTCTAGCTGACTTCTTCCCTGTTCTCTTCTTTACCCCACAAGTCTGGATGGAAGGGGATGGGACATTGCTAGGGGAGGTGTCTGAGAAGCCCTGATGTTTGGCCATTGGCTTACAATGGTGAAGGCCATTTCACCAACCCTCTCCACAAATGTGTGCCAGGCGGTCTTGGCAGGTCCTCTTGTTTGGTTTCATTTGTTTCCCTTTTGTGTTTTTTTTTACAGAAAGGCAGCAGTACCGGCAGCAGCAGCTGTACAGCAATGGCACAGCCGCTCTATTCCTGGCCAAGAACCCTGTGAAATTAATCCACATCTTGCTGAAATCCTACCCCGCTTTCGGGTCACTGCCTCGTTCCGGCACCGCGGAAGGCAGGGATCCCGCAATGATTTATTACCAGCCCCAACGCACATATTATTATGAAATGAGTTTATTACACTCTAAATCTCCTGTTAATGTGCTACTGTTTTAATCCCTTTATCCAATTTTCAGTCTCTCAGGCTTGGCTGCTGTTCACTTGCACAAAACTCTCCATTCTGAAGGTTTTATTGTACGATATCCATATCCATTTATCCTGCTTTAAGGCTGCAGCACTGAGACTGGTGAGGAGGGGGAGCATGAGAAAGGGAGGGGATGGGCCAGGGGATGCATGGGGGGAAAGGAAGAGAACAGTTGGGTTTAGCCTGTAGGTGTATGGAGAAGAGTTGAAGTGGGTAGAAGAAGTGGGGGGAAAAGAACTGATTTTAAGGGCAGCACTAAGGGTAGATACCAAGTCAAGGAGTGAAGGAAAAAAGTGAAGGTGCTTTAGTAAATCATGTAGTGAGTGAGTAAGAGTAAAGGAGCCTTAGCCTCTGCTTTAAGACTACCATGAATCAAGCAGTTCTGGAAGTGGAGAAAAGGTAGAAACAGCAAAGACAAATTAAATGGAAAGAGCAAAAGGAAGGGTGTGTAGAGGATGGGAGAGGAGAAGCATGAGACTAAGTGGGGTGGTATGAGGGGAGGAGACCTGTGGGGAAAGGACTGTTGGACAGCAAGGGTGGAAAGAGCATGCTCTGGGATGCACAGCTGGAAGGCTTTGGCAGGGATGTGGTGGACATGGTAGTAAAAGGAAATTGCAGTTTTCAGTTCCAGTGGTGGTCAGGTTGCTATGGCAGTGGCCAAGGTCAGGGCCCCAGCACAGATGGAGGAAAGTGCATCATGGAGTTTGTGTGGGTCAGCATGGCCATGGGGAGATGCCCCACAAGGATCAACCCTCGTGTGCCTGGGTACACAGCCTTTTTCTGCAGTCAGCAGGGCTGTGAGCCTTGCAACCAGCGGTTTGGAGGAGGTCTGCTGAAGGGGTGAGGAGGTTGTTCTTGGCCTTTCAGATGGTGGCTGGAGGGAGTCTGCTCTGCGCTGTTGGGGCAGTATGAGTTGAGAGCCCACACAGCACTTCAGTCAGAGAGGGGCATGGGGGCAGCAGAACTGAGATGAGAAAATGGTCCCAGAACTGTTTCCTACAGCTCCCCAGACACAGCCTGTTGCTCACTCTCACTGTGCACCAAGTAGTGCAAGTGCTACTTCCATTTGCTCCTGGTAAGGATCCAAACCAGGGGCAGAGACCTTGCTTAAAGCCAGTAGTCTGGCCCATGCCATTGGTTTGGGCTACATACACACCAGAATAAAGCAGCTGCCTGTAAGTCATAAAGCCACATTGCATCTCCTAACCAATGGTGGTGGGATTTTTAGAGATGGCAGCTCACAGGGGCCTTCTAGAATGAATCAGGACGCCTGGGTCCTGTGCCAAAAATCTCTTGTTAGCTTGCAGTAGTGCTGATGCAATTTCAATACTTCCAGGTATCCAGCAACAGGATGAACACAGTAACCCTGACCCATCCGATCATATAGGCAGAAAGATGTGGGCTGATAGTTTGTAGCCACCAAGATTGGGTTACAGGAACTCATGGAGGCTACTACTGTGTGAGATTTTCTTATACCTAACTGCCTTGGTTGCATTAAAAGCCATAGCTGTGGAGCATGGTGTTGAGAGTCTACCCTAGAATGTTCTTCTACTGTTTTATGGCCTCTTGTTATACAAATCATATAATATACACTAGCCAGTAGATATTTGTGTGAAAATAGGTATTATATACTACACAGCAAAATCCGTAGCAGAGTGCAAGGTCATTCAGCTGCAGTGAAATTCCTTGTTTCTAATGATGTGCAAACCTTTATGACCCTCCTAGCTTTACTGTACTTAAAAAATGAATAAAAAGCATGCACAAAGTTTGTAAATCTAGATTTAGGTGGAGAGAGCAAAACTGTAAATAAAATCCCTCAAAACTTATTTGGGAGGAGTGGAAAAATCCCCCAACTTTAAACCAGAAGAGAGGCGAAGAGGTTTGCTTAAAATAGCACAGGCTCTTGTGATGGAACTGCTGAGTAGCTAATGTCCTTGGCTTTTTTAGCTGGCCAGTTATTTAAAATAGCTCCTGCCCATAGTGTTTGCTTTATGGTGTTCTTCTCCTTCCTTCCACCTATTCTCTTTCATTTTGTCCAGAGAGATATTTTACTAGCTCTTACCACTGAAGGTAGGAAAGACAGATTAAATGAGATTCCTAGGGGACTAAGTTTTGGTTTAGGAGAGGGATTCAGAAGCTGAAGGAGCTTGTAGTTCACCCCATACTGGAGAAATGGACTTGTCTGCTGTGTACACAGGATTAACTGAGGACAGGAAGAGCAAAGCAGCAGTCAGAGCAGAAGATCTCAAAAGGTCTGGCAGTCTGGGTTGGCTCTAGTGCCAGTCCTCCTTCCTGTTATCCATGGCCTTGAACACAGCCATAGCCTCAGTTTCCCTTCTGTATAGCATAGTAATGAGCTTGATGGGGGTAGGGGTGAACTTGGTGGGTTACTGAAGCTCTTGAAGAAGAGACGGTCTACTGACCTCCAATATTTACTTGGGTCTTGTAACCCCAGAGATGCTGTCTGGACAGGATTTCACCAGGGCCCCTCACTGTGATGCCCAGCTGGCTTCCTGGTGGCCCCACTCCTGGTTCTGCCATTCAGCCCAATATATAGCCCTACCTTGTTGGCCTTCTCTGCCCTCCTGTTCCTCAGCCCTCCTGCTTCCCCTCCAGCACCTCACCCTTTCTCAGTCTGTCCTGTTCTTCTGCCTCTCTCCTGTATTTTTTCCTTCTCCTTCTGCACCCCACTCCTGCTTTTCTCCCCTTCTTCCTAGGAGTCCAGCTCTCGCTTCCTTTTTGTCTCACACGCTCCCCCTCTCCCTTCTCCCGGTCTCCCTCTACCCTCCCACATTCTTACAGCCTTCCCCCCACACACTCCGTGCTCTCCCTCTCATGTCGAGGACTTGCCTCTACTCTCTGACACAGAAGCCTGTATCACTTCCAAGGCTCCTGCTGTCAGCTGGGGAATAGATAAAGATAAATGATATTATGTTAAATTCCACTTAATGACAAATTTTTAATTTTCTGAACATGGTCATTTTCTGGCTAGTGAATCAAGTGTAGGGAGCTAATTACATGAAGATCTGAACAAAAATAACTCCTAATTTTCAAGGATAATGGAAGAGAAATGTTGGAGATTAATGGCACTATTTATCTTTTTTAAATTTCTATCTTTCTCTGTGATAGCACTGCTCCCCAAGGAAAATATTCATAAAATGAAATTGAAGTCGTAACTTAATAGGTTATTAAAATTTTTGAGTGCATATCACTTTCCTTCCGCCGCACTGTAAATTTAAATTGAAGTTTGCGGCTCCTCGAGTCACCAGCGGAGTTTTTTTTATGATGGCACAATAGAGGGAAACATGCATCTTTGTCAGGAGGTATTTGCTATTCTAATTTTATGGCAGGCCGGATTATCAGAAAGGAATGTCAGAGCACGGGGAAGCTGACAACACTACAGCCTTCAGCCATGTGTTTCCATTAACGCCCAAAGCCGTCCAGGGGTTTCTCTGGACTGTTATTTTCCATTTCAGTCTTTTATCTTGATTTAAAGTGAGGGCGCCGAAAATTCAGCTCCTGTCATTTTTCTCACTCTCTCTCTTTTTCTCACTTTCTCCCTTCCCACTCCTTTTTTCTTTTTTTTCTCCTTTCTCTGCTGCTGTTCACTGCCTCCCTTCCATCTTTTCCTTTTTTTTTTTTTTAAATTTATCCTCCCCCTTCTGTGTGTGTCCCCACTAAGTCTGTGGTCCTCTGGCTGTAAAGCTCCAGAGAGACATATCTGGGCACAGGGGTGGGGAGAGGGATATTTTTCCTCAGTTTTCTAGGAAAGGGCTCTTTCTAGGAGCACAGCGCACAGGGGTGCCTAGCCAATGCCCTGAACCATGGTTTTAGTCGACTGTAAATTTGATGCCTGGCTTGCCTGTGTCGGATGCCAGTGCCAGGTCAGCTTGGAAAAGGAGCTTTATGGTGTCAGGTCCTGCTGGCTCAGCAGGAGGCAGCTGGATCTCAGAACGTGGGCAGCGTGGAGGGAATGAGACCAATACTCCATTCTTGTTTTTTTGACTGACTGGGTGTCACACTCACCTCACTTCATTCCTGGCCAGTTTCCTGTCCCTGCCAATCTGTTCTGTGCTTTGGGGCAGGCATTTTACTTTATGCGTGCCCTGGGGTTTGAGCGCTTGTGATGTACTGAGCAGCATGGGCTTGATGCCCTGGGCTCTCCTCCCTTAAGAGCCCCTTGCACTGGGCACCTGGGGATACCTGTGTGTACCCATGGGTGAGTAGGCTAAAGCTCTGGGCCTCTTTTCCTGGGTGCTGCTCTACCCTGTGGTCAAACGAGGGACTCTGCAGCAGGGTTGCAATACACCGAGTATGGGGCTACCCAAAAATGGGCAGCTCTCTTGCTGCATGTTGCCTCCTTAGAAATGTCCCAAGGCAGTGGTGGGCTTGGCCTGTTCCTCTTGCCTCCCACTATGCCTTTTTTTTTTTTTTTTTTTTTTTTTTTCTCCCCAGCAAGAACACATTCACCTCAGATTCTGAAGGTTTTAAAGCAGGGAAGGCATAAAGCCAAGAGTCCTCTTAAATTGAAGGTTCAGCTCTCCCTGAATCACCATCCCAATAAAATTCCTCTTGGATAAAGCAGGTGAGCCTGGGCTCAGAGAGCAGGTGTCAGAAAGCTCAGGATGAAGCTAGGGAAATACACTGTTTTTTGGCATCCACAGCTAGCACCCAGTTTTTGCCAAGGTTGAAGGGAATTGTGAGGGCACTGTTGTCTTTTTAGGCATAGCTCAGGGCCATGTGTGCCAGGTAGGTGGGGTATTGTGCCCAGTGCAGCAGTGCTGCCAAGAAGTGAAGGATGCCAGCACCTTTGGAGGTGGCTGTCTGGCCAAACTATAGGGCACACAGCATCTGTTTTTTTTCTACTTGGAACTGGTCATGCAGCTTCCTCTGAAACTGTTTCCTTGAAGGAAGATTGACTGATATTGGGCCACCTTGGAAAATGTTGTACCCTGGAGACATGATCTCTAGGGGGGAATCAGTGTTTGTTGTACATATGTCACCCTCTTTCCTGATGCCCAGCCTGATGGGACTGTCTGTCAGCACCCCTTCCCTGACCCCTTTCTATTCCTTCAGCAGTCAGTCCTGTACAGTCCCTGCTTTCATTACCAGGTCTAATGTCCTCATGTTCTCTGCCCAGTCTGTAGAGACAGATTTGGTGAGAGTGTGAATGTACCAATTCCTGCTGGTCCTTCCTGCTGTCAGCTGGAAAACAGATAAGGTGTTTGGAGAGCCCCAGAAAATAAGGTGATGTGAAAGAGCACAGGATTATTTTGGAGCTCTGGCAGAAGGCTGGGGGCTTGGCACAGCTGGCAGCAGAGGACAGGCTTCCTGTCTGCCCTCTGAAAATAGCCAGCCCCTAGGCTGCCTTGTGTGCTCCAGTAATTCAAGGCAAGAGAAAAGGCTGTGGGTTAAAGTGTTTTCTCGCCAGCCTCACCTCAGTGCCCAGGAGAGCTCTTATCTCCTGGCTGCATAAGGAGTGCACCAGTCCTGCAGTTTAGAAGATGCCCAGGGGGCCTCTGTCTGCAGGCTGGAGAAACTGGGGTGTTAGTGTGCTTGATCCCCCTTACAAGAGTAAGAACTAGAGAGGGGTTTTGAGGAGGGTGGTTAGAGCATTTGCACAAATGAGTTCTCCCCCAAAAGGGAGCAGGAAAGACTTTGGAAGGGTCTGTTCTTCCTGAGCTGCCATGTGGTGGATATGTGCCTAGTACCAGAGGCCTAAGATGCCTCACAGGAGGGTGGTCATTTACAGTGTACAAAGAGGGTGTTTTGTGGGCCTTTCTGGACTGGATGTGTTCTGTGGTGCCTGCCAATGATTTGCATGTGATGAGCTTCCTTCCTTATGTTCCCTTGTTCCTGGTGGGCATTATGGCTTATCCAGGGAGACAGGCAGCCCTGCTGAGGAGAGCCTGGCTCCTGTTCTCAGACACGTTCCTGAGCGGTTTGGTGGGCAGCTGCCAGACTCCCTTTTCTGCCTCCATTTGCTCCCTGAGGGACGAGGATAAAAATGTGCTTGCCAGAAGCAGCCGAGGCTTTACCTCTTGATCCCTGTGTGACATTCAGAGCCATGGAGACCATGATGGATACCAGCAAAACCAAACTTAGACCTTCAGCAAACAGTCTCTCATCCTTTGTCTTACTCCCACTTTCCTTGCTGATGTAAGCAGCTTTGCAAAACAAAGGTCCTTAAGGGACAAAGAAGGAAATAAATGCTTTTACATTTTTTCAGCCTGCCTCTCATTTTCCTTGCCCATAAGGAATCTGTGTAACAAATGAAACACAACTGCTAGCTGTATGACTGATCTATTTGTATAATTCTATCTATGGACTCAGACCCCAAAGAGAGATCCAGGGAGGGAGGAGCAGGTGGGAGGGAAGCTATTTATCCTTGATAGAAACTTTTGTATTGGTGTTGATGACAGCTCTTTGCTGAAGTGCAGGGAAGGGTGGGACTTGACTGCTGGAGATGCAAAACCTTGTGGGGAGCAGCACAGTGGCAGAATGGAAATGGAATGTGTATGGAATGGAATTTGGGGTCTGTGGGCAGATAAGATGCCATGGTAGGCTGCCATGGGAAGATGCTGGTAGGAAAGTGTGAGCTATGCCAGGAGGGTGGGGGGTCCCTGCTGGCGTAAATCAAAACATTTCCACTGTATCTGCAGTGCAAATCAGCAGTATGCCCTTTGTTATTGCCTGACCGGCCAGTCATTGTCTAGGCAGCACCCGTGGCTTTCAGAGCCTTCCTCTTATGACTCTTCCTCTCACTGCCTCCCTCTCCTCCCCTCTTCTTGATTGTTCTTATTAAATTGATACACTAATATGAGCTAGCTGGGCCATAGTAAACTAGCTCTGACCCTGGAAGGGAGAGGAGCATCCTGCCTCTCTTTGCCAGACAACAAGGCCAGTCAGCCCTCATTAATTGAGCTTTAATAGACTCTAAGAGGGGTGTAACTCTCCAGGGACCAGCCTCAGCTGGCAGCCCAGGGGGAATGGGGCCTATTGAAAAAGGTTTTCGTGATGGTAGGGAATGGGTCTTGCTCTGTGTTGACAGGAGAGACAGAAAAGGAATTACAACAGGAAATGCATAGACCCTCAGCTAGGGCTTCTGCATAAGTGAGCTGGAAAACATGCATGTGGACTTAACCTGTATATGGGTTTATCCTTCATCAGTCCTTGGACAGGAAATAACCCTTAGCCTAGAGGCCTTTTTCAGGGGGTTCATCTGAGCAAAATGTGAAGCCTTTCCCTGAGGAAATATGCTGGCATTATTTGTGCCTGATTTCTAGGTCCCGTCTCCCTTCCTCCCTCTATGCTAATTGTGCACTTGCCGCGTGCTCTGATCCCTTAGCCTGCTTCCTGACGTCCCTGGCACGTTCTGGCCTAGGACATTGTTTGTCCGTTCCCTGTAAGGATGCTCTTAGAAGTACTCATCCCAGTAGGAGAGGAAAACCTTTCCAGAGGCCAAGCTTTGTGCTATGGGACTGTTCCCCTGATGGGTGGATAAGAGGTTCTCATACTGGGAGGAAGAGGCACAGAAGATGGGCAAGCTGGACTCTAGTACTGCCAACCTCTCCTACTTGAGTTTATTTAATGAAGAATGTGCATGGCCTTTTTCCTGTGTCTTTGAAAGATAGTTTGAGAATGTTTTAAAACAATCCAAATGCACCTGGCGGCTGCTCTTGTTTTCTGCTAGACTGGAGGCAAGGAGATGCAGCTGAGCTGCAAGTGGAGCCCAGGAGTCCTAACTCCTGCCTCTTCTTTGCCTCCAGCAAAGGGTGATGCACTCCCAGGGGCACTGTGTCCTCTTGCTGCAGGCTCTTTCATTCATAAGGATAAAGTTTCTCCAAGTAAGCATCAACAAGATAGAGACAAGTGACACAGATTTACCTCACTGCTGAGACTGGTTATCTCTCAAGTTTATCTGTTCTTCTCAGATGAGTTAGCAGGTGATTTTCAGATGTGAATCCTGCCTATTAGACATGGCTGTTAACATATTTCATGTGTTATTACATGCATCAAGAGCAGCTTCTACAGGGCTATTATGAATTAGCACATGTATAATGCATGTTGCATAAACAGTGCCACATGTACAGTCATGCATACATGATATCATGCATATGTGCTTCCATGTCCCTGTCACGCGAGTTCACTGTAATTTGCAGAAGTGCTGCCTGCAGCTATGGTCTTCAGATATACTATGCAAAAGTAGTTTTATTGTCTCAGATCACATGTGCTTTCCAGTTCATCTGGTTTGTGTCTTTCACCTGAAAGCACATCCACTGCTGAATGACTTCCACAAACGGTCGCAGGTCTGGGTTCAGGTTGGAGAAGAGGAAGATATGAGTATGTGAACAGCAATGAGATGAGAGGGGGAATTATTTAGGCTGGGCCATATGGGTAATGAGATGAAATAAGTACATAAATTAAGAACACTTAGCACATACTATCTGCAGTTCTTAAAATGTCTCATATAGATGGAAATTGGATCCAGGCAGGAAACGGTCTTTTTTCTTCTACAAGAGTTTGTGAACTGCAATTACTCTTGCTCCAGATTGGGATAACGTGTCAAAATGCATAATGGTTTTGTGAAGGAATAATTCGATTCTAATCCTGATCCAATCTCCTACTTTCCGTAGCCCCGCCTCAAAATTTTAAATCAGAACAGACAAAATATTTTGTTCCGAGCACAGTATCTTAAATTTCTTTTTAAACCTAAATGGTTGCGAATGTAAAAATGAAAACTCTTTTTCAATCATAAAGCAAATATTTAGAAAATGTTAGAACTGGATGTTGTCATGATTCCGCAAGTTTGGGGAGGTTCTTCTCTTTTTCTCTCCAAAGTTGCTTCAAGGAGAGTGAGCTGTTAAAACTGACCTCTTCCTTTTGGTTTTAATGAGTTGACACTTAAGGAGGTAAGAGGCTTTCACAGAAAATTTGCATGTGGATCTAATGGAAAAACATTCATGCTACTTAATGTTTTCACTTCTGGCTTCCCCCGCACTATTCCAGAATCCTGTGGCCAAATGACCTGTGAGCTTTCAAGTTGGGAAAAGAAACCTGTTTCCAAATCTTGCAGCTATGGAGTCCCACAGACTGAGCTCTCAGAAGGCAAGCGAATCCTCCTGCTTGTGCCCCCTGTCCTTCTAAAAGTCTCAGGATTTTTTTAAACCGATCTCATGATTTTGAAAAGGGGGGATATGATCTGATTCATCATTTTTAAGTGCTTAGTTTTAACAATACTGCACTATTCCCAGATAGCAGATGGGGAAACTGAGAAATGTGGTGAATTGCCAGCAGCAGAGCCAGAAATAGAACCCAGATGTCCTGGTCTTGTGTCGAAGCTCCCCGGCCTCTCCAGGAGGCGGATGAGCTGTCTGCTTTCAGGGGGAGCTTTCTCCCAGGGAAAACACAGCCCTGAAGGGCACCGCGATTCTCCTGCTGCAGCAAGGGGCCACAAAACAGAGACCTGCGGGCGTCGGGCCCGGCGCAGGGGAGGAGAGGAGGAGAGCGGCGCAGGGGCCCTGCCAGGCGCGTTTCCCCGCTCTGCGTGCCCCTGCGCGTGGCTCTGCCGTCTCATCCCGGGAGCAGGCAGGTCTCCGGCGGTGTCCAGCCCCGCGCGTGCAGTGCAGCGCTCAGCTCGCGTGGCTCAGCGCGGCCGCCGAAGCTGCCGCCTCCCGGGTTTAGCTGCCTTCAGGCCTAGCTATGCTGAGGCAGTGTCTGGCTCCCCAGCCACAATCTCTCGTTAGAAAGAAATTAAAAGCCACTCAATTTTGGCTAATATCCCTCTGTAGGCCTTTAACTCCACCTGTGACTAACCCATTCATAATAGCTCTGTTTTAGTGGCTTGGGTTGATGTATCCTCGATTAATTTGGGACGAGAGTGGCAGGGCCAGATCTCTTTGTCTCCCCCTCTCTAACTCCCTGTCTTGCAGTCTGTCTTCTCCCACTCTTTAATTTGTACCGTTGTTTCTCCATTCAGTCACTCTGTCCCACCCTCCCTCTCACCTTTTTCCCCTACTCTTGCTTTTTGACATTTTCTTCCCCAACTTCTGTTTGTGTCTTTCCTTACCCTTTGTTCTCATCTTCTTTAACCTTCCTTCTTGGTTTCTTTCCTCCTCCTGTTTCTTTGGCTGGTATTGCCTCCTCTTCTTTTCCCTGTTTCCTTTCTCTTCTTCCTTATTCCCTGTCTCCCTCACCGGAGCCCCCTTTTCCACCCTTGCCCCTCTCTTCCCCAGTCTCTCAGCTCCCACCTCTCTCCTTCCCAGGTCTCAGACGCTCACACGCTCTCCCTCTTTGTTTCAGGCACCCCCATCCCTCTCCCCACTCTCAATTATTATTAATGATAAAGGCTAAAACATCACATCAGTAATTTCTGAGTGAGTTTTGCAATGAAGCTGGGGCCTTATCAGCCCCTCCCGAGTGCCACAAATTTTACTTTTGCAATTTCACGCCTTTGGTTATTATCACGCTGCTTCGTCCCTGCTCTGCCTCACGCTTTCCCTCCCCCCCTCCTCTGGAGAGAGTACTTAAACTTGTTTTCATTCCCTTATTCTTTATTTTTTTAATGTCCACTCTCTCTGGAGCCAGTAATGTTCTTCCTCTTTTTTCCTCTCCCATTTTCTGTTAATTCTGTGCCATCTGCCTTAGCATCTGTTAAAAATAAAATTTCCCTCACAATGAGAAGCCCTCCCTGCCTTGCTTGCGTCCCCTCCCCCTCAGCCGTGGCCCCCCCACTTTCCCGCCAGGGTTGGCGGAGGCGGCTGCCCCTCTTGGGGTGCCTCTTCCTCCCTCGGCCCTGCTCCCTGCCAGCCTTCCCGTGCTGCCTCCGCTTGGGCTTGAGGTGGCTGGGGGGAAGGGAGGAGGCCTGGGGGGTGCTGAGGGGGCCGCGCTGCCCTCGCGTGCGTCGGGGTGCGCGGGTGTTCGTGTGGAGGCTCCTGCGAGGCCGAGCGTGGTAAGATGTGTCGTGCTGGCGCAGGGGGTCTGCGCGGCGTGCAGGGTGAGGTGTCCCTCGCACTGGCGAGCGCCGCGGCGTGGAGGACCGCGTGCCCCTCGCATGGGACAGGGTTTGACTCCTGTGACGGACCAACTCTCTGCTATCCTGCTGAGTGGGTGAAGGCTGTTTAGGGCAGAGCTTGGGTTAGATGTGGATTTGGAGCAGACCCGCTACCAAGCTGGTTGACGTGAAGACAATTCTTTGGTGGGGGAAAAAAAGGATAATTCTTTCAGAGTTATTTCCTTTTACAGGCAAGTTTGAAGTAAGAAGAGTGCCAGGCCTCTGACTTTGCAAAAGCCTCATAGAAAAGCCTCTAGGCTTTTCCATGAAGCTCTTTGGTTGATATTTCCCCTGTACAAATTCATGGGAATAGTGAGGTAGAGGTTCTGCTCCCTGTTAGAAATTTCTTCTATGTTTTTAAGTCTGGAGGCTTTGATGCCATAGAAGATTGGATCCCTCGCAGTCTGTGGGACTCGCATCAGGTTGGGGAAGTGCCTCCATTTAATGCTCTTTCTCTTGATCCAAGTCAGGCCAGAGTTTAAATGGGCATCGGCTCTAACATCCTGCTCACCCTGACTCTGCGTTGACCTAGGACATGTCCCAGTTTCAATATCAGGCCCATGAAACACAGCAAAGATATCTGCAAAACAGCTAACGCCTGATGCCTACTCGCAAGTTGTTTCCTGAAGCTTCACTTCCCCACGGTCTTCAGGTTGCTTTTTCCTGTCGTAGAGGTGGTGCTTTTAAGACAATGTGACTTAGTGTGCTTTCTGCTTGCTCTTATGACCTGGTCATGTGTCAGGTAGGGACTCAGGACTTCCTCAAGATAAATGAAGGGCTGAAGTAAGAGGTGGGCATGTATCACTTGTGCATGCTGGACCAGTATGCTTAAATACTGCCACGATGGATTTACATGTGTATTTATAGTTGTGTCTGTGTTTCTGTGGCAGGACTTGTGCACAGATGTTTGGGGTATGCATATGTGCCATCAGGTGCATCTCTCCGTCCAGCTGCACATGCCTTCAGCAATGGAATGATGTCTTTGCAGGTCTGGGTGGGTTTGCGTTGACCTCTGAATCCACGAACAGTCGGTAGGGCTCTGTGTGTAGGCATGGGTGTTTGCTTGTGCAAGTCTGAACGTGTGTCTATAGCAGGTGCTTTGGGGACTGTTTGCGCATGGCTCCTGTGGCAGGTGTCTTTGGATGCCAGGGCATACAGGAGAGGAGGGTGCAGGGCCACCTGCCTCTTCCAGCACATGCCTGCCCTGAGCCCAGCGGGTGCGAGCGAGCAAGGTGCGTGCAGGGGAGAACCCGGAGCGTTTACACAGAGCAAATCCCACCCTCTGTCTCCCTGCAGCGCCTCCATTAACAGCCACATTCAAGGGGCTCACAAGCAGCATGATTCTGCTCTAGCACAATAACCTCTGCGGCTTTGATAACAACAAGCCCCCTTAAGCCCTCTTCCTCCCCCGATTCCCCTTTTCTCTCTCGTGCTCCCTTTGAGCCCTGCCGACAAAAGGCAGGCCTGCTGCAGAGCTCCCCACAGCCAGAGCAGTCACACAAAGCGGCCGAGGGCTTACAGGAATTCTTTGGCAAGCTGCTGGTTGCTGCGGAGAAGAAGAAGGGCCCTTCATACTCGGAAGCTGTCTCATTGCCCCTGGCCCTATTCTCTTCCCGTGTTTGATAGACACTGAGCCACGGTAATCTCTCTCTGCCCCGAGGGGAACAACAGCTTTTGTGAAACAGATTTTTACAAACTGTTTTGACCCCACATCCCCAGCTCCCCCCTCCCCTCCCCTCCAGTTCACTGGCTGTATCAGTGTCACATAATTAAATCAGCTTTCCTGTTTGCCTCTGCTTCCTGCTAATTGTTTGCTCACAGCTAGGATTAGCAAGTCAGGGTTATTTTTCACATATCCCCACACAGGTTTTTCTGCTGCAGGAGGCCACTTCATGGTTCTTGGCCTCCTTGCTAGCCTGTTCCTGGTGCCTGATGGGCAAAGAGCTCCCTGGGCCTGGGAGACCCAGGGAAGCTGCTGGTCTTCCCAGGATGCTGCCTGGCAGTCCTGCAGGCTGGAGAGGGCAAGGAAGGGTCAATATCAATATTTTGCTCCCTGTCTTTTGAAAAGTAGGCTGCAAATTTTCTCTAAGGAGAAGCAGTTTGAAAGTAGTTGTGACCTTATTTGACACTGGGTAGACCCAACACCTATTCTATGGATCAAGTTGCAGCTTGGGGATTCGTCAAATGAGGAGCTTCTCAAATGGAGGCTTGTGATAATCCCTTTGGGAACTGCTCAGCCACACCATTTTAATGGCATTAGCATGAGGGGTAAGCCTAAAGCAAATACTTGGTGTCACTGTTGCAAGTGCAGCTCAGTATAAGAAGTTATCCCCCATTAGCTAAGCCCATATAGCTGCTCAGGAGCCCCACTCGCAGCCTGCCCCAGCCCAAAGGGAAAATGAACTAGCTGACACCATCTTCATGGGGGCATTACACCCTGCAAATCACAGAGGCTAAAAGAGGATCACAGAGCCTGGCTAACTGATTGTGACTGCTTAAGGCAAAGTTCCAGCATCATTTAAGAGCCTAGGGCTGTGTCTTTGAGATTCATGAAAATATTTGAATCAAACATTTTGTTTTGGAGGGCAGAAAAATAATCCTTTCATTAAGTTACTGTATGCAGAAAGTGCCTGTGTGCAAGCGGAAGCAGGTGGAAGATTTCACCCTGATTTTCAGGAGGAGGGAGCAGAATAAGTCTGGCATCCTACTCTCTGCCCTGTTGTGCAAGGCTACTGCTGTGGCCTTGTTTTTTCAAGTGCCCATTTAACTTTATATTTTTTTCTGAACATGAAGAACTTTGTACTGAAATTCCTCAAATATTGATGAAAAGTTTATGTAGAGATGAGCACAATGTTCTGCTTTTTGCTGGCATTTTTCAGGGTTGGAAACCTCTTTTGTGATGCTTCATGTTAATTAGTCCTTGATTCCTTGATGGCATTGGTAAGAATCTAAAGTAGCTTTAGATACAAACTTAAGTCCTATCTCCTTGCTGGAAAGACCCCCAAATTTCTAGCTGGGTATCTGTGGGCTCTTGGCTAGCTAATAGAGTGGTGTTGAAGATATGGCTGATTTTTTTTTTTTCCTGGGAACCCACATTCTAATAATAGTAATGTTAAAAACAGTCTCATGTCCTTCATAAACTATGTTTTGCTGCTTCACACTGGAATCTTTACCCACAGAGGAAAGCTTTCATGCAGACAGACCTTTTTCACTACAGCTGTTCACTGATTTGGGTTGAGTACTAATCATCTCACCGGGCCCTTGGTATCCCCCAGCCACTTGGGTGGAAATGTCCAATCTTCCCCACTTTGCTACATTTTCTGTTGTTTGTCTGCTTTCCATGTTCTTTTGTTCCTGCGAATGAAATAGGAATTCTGTCTCCTGGTAGGAAAACAGGACTAAAAGGAAGGGCTAAAACAAGATGATAGCTTATAAATCAAGTCCTCTGTGACAGAGAATGGCAGGTTACTTTTTTTTTTACAGAGGCAAAACTGGCCTTCTAGTCCTCCCCTTTTCTGGGGATGTTCTCCTGCTCTAGATACCTGTGTGTGTGTCCTGTGTCCATCAGCTGCCAAGGTGGCTGAGCTGCAGTGCTGGGCCCTAAAGCCTGACCATCATTCCCCATCTAATTGTCACTTGGCCAGGGCCTGGTGTTTGGTAAAACCGTGCTGCTCCGTTCCTAGTTGGATTCCTCCATCCAGCTTTCCTGATAGTACAGGACTAGGTGGAACCTTTGGGTAGTTGTGAATTAATTGACTAATTGTTAGGCTGCCTGATGGTTTAGTTAATCAGTATTCACTGGTGGCTTCATCGTATGGATAAAGCCTTATTTGTGCTTTTTCCAGGGAAAGGAATGAATACAGCACTGGAAACCAGGACTTTCTTCTTGCTGTCTGACTGGTGTTGTAGTCTTGGACAAAACTCTCTGCCTCAGTTTCCCTTGTTGTAAAATAGAAATAAACATTCACAGCTCATGGGGCGATACGGACATTCGATAGCTCCTACTTGTTAAGGGTTTTTTGAAAATGTAGAATGCAGTAGTCTGGTTGCCTGTGTAGCAAGCTGGTTTTCTGCTTGGCTAGGTGACTAGCAAATTGGTGAGCTGCTTAACTAGCTTGGATAATGACCTGGTGCTGTTTATAACAGTGACAAAAGCATGTTAGGGCTTTCAGCAACATGGAGCTAGATTTTTTTTTTTTTTTTTTTCTGGGATAACAAGTGATAGGAACACCTGTAATAAATTTTGATCAAAAATCAGTGCCAGGTTAAGCTACAATGTGGAGTTCTATTTCTAAATCAGTTCTAACATGCAGATTTAAATGGTTCTTCTGAACAGATTTCAGCTTAAGCGAGGGAAACCTGATGAAATAATTTGACTATGCAAGATTTTGCACTGTAAAAAGCTGTGTGGCAGACAGGCCAGGATGGCAATGTCTTCTGCTGAGGCACCTGACTCATTCCTCCATGGAAGCAGGGAATCCGGCCACCTCCTCGAGTCTGTGTGAGCAGTGCAGACGCCGGTGCCATCCGAGCGGATCGGGGACCACCCGGGCCCAGCGGTGACGGGCAGCGCTCGACCTCGGGGCGAGCCCGGGGACGGAGCCGGGAGCCAGGCGAACCCGGGCCGGCAGCGGGAGCCCCGGCGCTGTCCGCGGTGCTGAACGGGGCCCCGCTCCGGTGCTGCGCAGCGTGGCCGGAGGAGCAGTGAGGAGCCGCGGCTTGAGGCCTCAGGGCAGGGTGCAGGGCATCCCTGGGTGCTGAACTGGAGCATTCACTCATCCCTCCCATTTGTGCCCCCGGTAATCCCAGTGCTTTTCATCAACTCCACAAGCTACTGCTGCTTCAACTGTTGCAAATAACTTTTGAGTTGCAAAGGGGACTGAAAGTGATGACTGTTGTTAGGATCTACCCAAACTTTTTATCAGTCCCTACTTTCTATTGTTTATGGTTTTGTCAAATATTAACCTTGTGGTCTCAAATATTGCACAAAAATCTTATTTTATCAGCTGAAGTATTCATTAACCAACTTACATCTTTGGGGAAAATAAGAAACATTTTCAAGTGTCATATTAGTTGTGTGTCTAAACAGACAACTAGCCTCCCAGTCTGGATCAGGATGCTGAAATTTCATAAGGATTGAGCTTTGTGTCCAAGATCAAAGACTGATCTGGAAAGAATTTCAGGAGACCTGTAGTCTGTACCTCTGCTCCCAAGACAATCCCAGTTACGTAAGACCATTCTGAAAGATGTGTCTGATCTGTTCTTAGAAACCTCCAGTGAAGTCACTTCCCTCTAAGGCAAATCTATTGCAGCACTTATTACTCTAACATTTTTCCCTGTGTTCAAACTAAAATTTTAACTAAACTAAGATTTTAATTGTTGCAATTCTGACTTAATTGTTGCAGTTTCTTTTAACTAAAACAAATCCTGTTCTTCAAGTTTTCCCTCCCAGCTCATCTTCACAGATGTCTGATCATTTGTGTGTCACTCCTCAGGACTTAGGAATCCTGAGTAAATTTGCATCTTACTTAGGTTGCCTCATATGGAAAGTAGCCCACCAGAGGAGGCCTTTCTGGGACAAGCTACTGTGGGAAGAATAATTTGCATGCGTTGCAAAGGAATCTGCTGTTCATAATCCCAGTGTGGTAGCTTTTTTTTTTTTTTTGTGAAAAGCTTGACATTGTTGACTCATGGATGTGATTCATCATCACTCCAAGATACTTTTCTGCAAATCTGCTGCCTCCTAAATTGTGTTTGCACAGCCAATTATTCTTGACAGTGTGGTGCCTTTTTTTTTTTTTTTTTTTGGTTTGAGGTTTTTGGGAGAGTGGGGAGAGAGAACATTTTACATCCTACATTTTAAAAAGTAAGCTAAGAATGTCTTCTTCCCTGCTTCCCCAGTGGAAAACTGAAGAGTCACAATAGTACTGAGAGTGTTTTTTTTTCCGTGTTGCAGTCAATATTACTCTGGGTAAGATCTGCTGACTTCTGCTAGGTCTGTGTGTCTCTATTCCTTATAGAGAAGCCTTTTGTTACAAGCATTTTAAAAAGGATTACTGTCGTCTTCACTGCTTGACCTGGATATGCTGAAAAGTAAAGCAGAGCGAAGGAGGTCTGTAAGACCTCTATCTTTTTACTTACAGAAGTTAGGATGTATGCAGTGAATGAGTCAGGGTCTGGCAGGTGAAGAAATGCTGATTTCATGGTTATGGAAGGGGGAGTTCCAAAGAGATGTTGAATGAATGGCTTTGCCCTATAATAACTCATTCATATTTAGGGTCATGCTTTCCCCTGCTTCAGCTTGAGGTGTAGGTCTGATTCATGGATGTTGCTGCTGAATTCAGGGGGAACTGTGCTAGGTGTGCATGGTGGGCTAAGTGCATTGAAAACAAAGGGTGTCCAAAATGAATCAGATACCTCTGGACCTTCATTCGTCTTTGGATCAGTTTCCAGACTATAGTTCAGTAATATACTCCGGCACTCTTGGAAAAAGAAATGAATGGTTTTGTCTTCAGAGAAAGTTTTGAGCAATAAGCATATTGCCTAGAACCAAACAGAAAAGAAAGAGAAAATTAATTAAGGGCAGAACCACTTATGGGAATACCATCCATCCTGAACTCTAGATTAAGAAGTCATTTCCTTGGAAATATAGTGGAGAATGTGTAACTGAAGCTGGTAGTGTAATGCACTGTATGTACAGGGGTATTAATGCTATAAGGCAGTTTTAATTCTGGCATTGCAGCCTTTCAGCTCCTTGGCTTTGCCCTTCAGAGAGGGTGTGTAATGCTGTATGCAGCAGTCTGTGTGTGTGTGTGTGTGTGTGTGTGCGTGTGTGTGCGCGCGCACATAATGCAGGATCCACTGCGCTTAGCTGTCAGAATAACTAGTTTGGACTCTGTTGGAACTGTGAACTGTTGCTTTCCTTCTCCTATTATGGGAATACCTGGGGAAGGAGGAAAACATATCAGGAAGCTTCATGGGGTTTATTATTTTTTTTTAAATTTTGATGGTAGAAAAGGTGAGTTGAAATGTAGTTTTTGAATATCAAAAAAGGAAAAAACTGTTTTAATTCTTATGTCATCCTCATTCCTTCCCCTTCCATCTTCCAGCTCTGAAGATCATTTAGAGCTTGTTTGACACATTCACATTGTGTAAATGATCCACTGTCAGAGAAAAACTTCTCGTTTTTGATTGTAGGAAATCAGCTCCACTGTGGAATCGTGCTGGTGGCCATGAGTTACTGGATGATGTCACAAGCTTGGTGGACGCTGTTTCTCACCCAGGATGGTGAATGCCTCTTTTCTAGATCCAGCCTGAATGAATTCATTTATCTCATGAGCCCTTTGTTAGCTAAGCAGCATGAGCTTGGGCTGGTGGGATCCTCTGCAATATGTTGAAACCTGCTGATGGTTAAGTGTGGTATGTGCAGTGTAGTTTGACTGCCCTCGGCACTGGAGGGGGGGAATCAGGAAGAGATGGGAGCAAAATGAAAGAGGGAGGACAAGGAGAGAGGCTTCAGGGACAAACAGAGATGATGATGAGGAAGAAAAAGAGCAGAAGAAGGACAGCTGAAACATGGGCCAGGCCCCTACCAGTAGTATTGGCTAATTTGAATGCTCACCACTGCACAGGGAGCCTCAGTCAAGTTCTTTCCTGTTTACAGGAAAAATAGGCAGGACAAGAAGGAGGTCTCCGCAGCCCAGTACAACAGTGGGATGACATATATTTCTTTCAATGTGGCATAGACACCCATGTGAACCCCCAGAATGCCAAGAACATGCTCAGTCTTGCTTGCCTGCTTCCTGGAATCAACATGGCCACATGTTTGATGGAGGCAGGCTCTTCCCTGAGGAGCAACAGTGCATGGAAAGGTGAGTCATACCCGGCTAACACAGTGGAGGGAGCTGGGAGTGTGCAGAAATGCTCTAACCACTTAAGAGGGAACTTGCATCCTCCTTCATCTAGTCTTACCAATATCCAAGCTGTATTTTCAATGTGAAATCCCTGTTTTGTGCACTGAGAGTAACCATGCAAATGAGCTTCCTTCATCTTCCTCAGGTTCTTTCCCCAGCTATGCTCAACCAGGTACCATCTGCCCATTCTTCATTCTTAATGTTTGTTTTCTCTGCCTCTGTTCAATTTGCTTTATAGTAACTAAAGTGTTTGCCTGTGCAAGTAGGCATTTAAAAATGGTCTTCGTAATACTCTAAAATGTTCCTAGTGAACATTTTTGCTTTTTGAATGTGAGTGTTTATTGGTTATGCAATGCATAATAGGAAATATTGATTGTGATGATCTGCATGACTCCCTGATGAACAGAGATGGTTGAAAAACATCGAAGAAAAGTAGAAATTATGTTTATTTGTTGTCTTCTTGGAAATATTCCCACTTTTCTAACAATTCTACTCATAAAGGCTGACAATTTATCATACCACACAGTTAAGTGGGTAGGAGGAAGCTATTTCATTGCTATGAGATAGTAACATCTCCCAACATTTACATGTTGTAAGAGACTCTTTTCTATTAGCTCTGGAAGAGGGTTGATCTTAACCACAGGGCAACCAAGACAGTGGTCTCAATGCATTAACAATAAGAGGTCTGTTCCTTGAAATGCCCCACGATATTCCATCTCCACTCAAAAAAATTCTTGGTGACCTATTTTCAATACTAGAGTTACAGTCACAGTTAAGTCTTTTTTAGAAAACATGTAGTGGCCTGAGATTGGGTTCTGTTTTTGAGCAAGAAGAACTTTATTCCAGGAGAAGCATTATCTAGTCAAATGTAGCCCTTGTTTGGTTACAGCAACTGTTGATGTAGATGGACTTACTGATTTGGTGTCTATGATGAAGGGAGGCTCGATAGTGGTTTGTGTAGTTCCAAAAGCCAAGTTTTTTCTTTCTTTCAGTTGGCAGCCACAGACATATGCTAAGAGATTGTGATTTCCAGACCAAGATGGAGAAAATGCAGGCTTTTAAAAACATCTCAGGGGTATGACTTCCTCCTGTGCCTACAAATATGGCCACTTCCACCTTTCCATTTGGATCCTAGAGCTGCAAAATGGCATTTGTCCACCAGAGGGCACGTGGGCTATTTTCTCCTCCTAAGCTTAAAGAAGGGAAACAGAAAGGTTTCCCAGGCACATCCCCTTCCAAAATGGGACCCTGCACTGACTCCCTCGGCCTTTGCCGTGCGGTTGGGATGCTGAGGCAAGATGCATGGGCAGCCGAGCTGGCAGCAGCGGGGCTGATGTGATTCTGTGTCACCAGTGCAGAGCCATTACAGTGTAACAAGGAGTTCTGCATGTATGAAGAGTTAGTCTTTTAAGTAAGTCTTTATGGTACCATGACTTCATGGTTACCTAGACTTGCATTTCAGCCCTGGTAACTATGTGCATGTGCATATATGTGTGTGTGAGATACATGTATGTGCACATGTACACACTTACGTGTTTTCACATGAGTATCTGTATCCACACTCTATAGCTTGCAAAGTAAATTAGACTTAAACGACTCTTTGGAAACAAAATAAATCAAATAGCATAATAGTACCATCTTTTTATCTCATTTGTTCCCATACAATTAGTAGTTTTACTGCCATGTTGTGACAGGTGACTGTGTTTGACCTTTGCCGCTTGGGTGGTTGGCTGGTGCTCAAACTAATGAAGACCCTTAATGGATTGGCTTTTGTGAGGCTGTGAGCGGTGGGGTTAAAGAGAAAATGGTGCCTTAGACAGAGTCCAGAGAAGATCCTTCAATTAAACCTGAAGTCTATTAGCAAAGAAATATTGAGGAGGTTGAGAGTTAGCAATGATTTAACCAGCAAGTCTTCCTTGTGAGTCGTTAAAATTAAGAAAAAAAAATCTCCCTGGTTATTTATTGTTGAGGATGTGTTTGGACTCTTGTCCTCTTGGAGAGAAGGTGGGAACAGAGCTCTTGGCTGGGAGAGGCTGGGGCTGCAGGTCCCTAATCCCAAGTTTGTTACCCCCTCTGTCCCTGCACTGCTGAACTTGCCTTGGGCAACAGATTGAGAAAAAATGAAGCAATAGCAGGAACAAATGGAGAGTGATGCTAGGGAAGATAAAAACAGATTTCTGGGATAAATAAAAGACTTTTTGGAACTTAATTATTTTTCATGTTGTAAATAAATTACAGTGAAAGAAAGGGGGAGCCAGGCAGCTTCTGGGCAATGGGTCAGATGACAGTGTGGAGCTGTAGAGCATGAGTAATAAACACAAGTTGAGAAAGGCTGAATGAGAAAGGCTGATGGGGGGGCTGGTGCTGCGCAGGTGGGGATTGGCTTCTGCCCATCCGCATGAGGGGCAGGACGAGGAGTGTTAGTGCAGGGAACCAAGGGATCGCTGAGCTGTGCAAACACTGGAAGGGCCAGGCCTCACTGGAGCGAATGTCCCCTGTGGCTGTTTTCCTGCTTTGTTAGCTGCTTTAGTAAAACTCCTGCACGTGGCAGATATGCTCTGCCTCCTGCTCCATGGAATCTCAACCTGCCCCCAAAAGCTAATGAACTGGTCTCTACCCCTTTTCACTAGCCTCACTGAGAACCTGAGCATTTCCCATTCCTCACAGATAGGCTTCTTTCCTTCTGTTCTCAAGATGTGCTAACTTTCAGCCTTAGCATCATCCTGCAGCCTTGTGTCTGCAAACTTGAGCAGAACTGGGGTTGCCTCTGCCCCTCTCTGGTCCTTTGAGCAAAATATTGTTCTCCAGATGAGAAAGGAGCTGAAAAGGATCTGAGGAGGGATACATGAAGCTGATTGTGCTTCACTAAATGACAGTAGGCTTTTGGAGCAGAAGCAGGGGGTCTTGAAGGGAACAAACCACTGTATTTTTAATATATCTTTTCTAGTTAGTAGAAAGCAAAGGAAAAAAGAGTCAGGAAACCTCACTGAGGAGAAAACTGGAGCCTCTTTAGAACCTCTTGCTCAACCTGGGATTGTGTGGGCACCAAAGTTGGAGAGAACAGGGCCCCAGCTGCTTGCTGTGTATGCAGGGACAGTCTGGATTTGCCTAGTCTGTGACCCCTTCTGGTAGAGGAACAACTTCATTCCAGCTCAGTTGCCTCATAGCTTTGAAACATGTCTAAAACATATGCCCAGCTGTTCTCTTTCCTGTGACATCCAATAGCAACAGCCTCAAACAGGTCTCTCAACCCCAACAGTCCACTCGAACACCCAACCTCTAGCACCATGGCAGGCTCTGAACTGGACTGCAGGACTGAATACTTTGGGTCAAGCCCTAACATCCGTTCCTTCTATTTATCTGTCTGTCTATCAGTCATTTTTTCTGTCTTCTTCCTCATGGAATGATTCCTTTTATCTTTTTGTTTTTATTTATACAGTCCTTCTCTTCCCCTTTTTCTTTTCTTTTGCTCTTAGACATGTGTCTCTCCCCCTCCTACCTCCCCCTACTTTGGGGATAATTTAACATGTTACACACTAACTTTCCAGTAATGGCACTCTGGCTTTTTGAAATTCTGCTTCTCTGTTTTATGGCTGGGCCTCTAATGGTTATCTCGCAGCCCTGCCTCTGGCAATCATGTAAGGAATAAATAGAAGCTGACACAGTAATTTACTTAAATCTTCTCCACACTTTTGCAGCATTTTCCTCCAGAGGATACCCCCGAAACAACAATTATTTGAAATGTCACGCGTTCCTGCCCCTAGGCTACCGACAAATGAACATTAAATCTATTAACAACAAAAAAAATTAAATGTTTACTTTTCCACGAAGGTAAAGGAGAAGCTGGAGAGAGGGAGGGATGTCTCCAATAAATTTCTTCTCAATAATAAAGAGGTGTAGTTAATGTTCTCTCTAAGCAGAGTCAGTTTGCAGCCCATATCCTATGAGGACAGAGATGTGATGCCACAGTACTGCCACTCAGCCTTACCAGGGCAGCTCCAATAGCCTCCTTTTTTCCAAGACAGGAAGCTCAGTTTTACATTGATATATTTACAGATTAAAAAGGATGTTCCGTGGCCAGAAGCTACCATAAAACAGGGTAGTCCCAGCTCTCATCCTGTCTGGGGGCTAGTGTGTTCTATGGGAATTGGAGGGGCAGGAGAGCAAATGCTACCCCCTTGGCACAGGGATACATCTCATTTCTTTTACAGAAAGAAAAGCTGAGCCTGAAGAAGCTTTGTGCCATACACTATCATCTTGTAGAAATTCTAAGCTGGATCTAAGACACAACTCCTCCTCATTTCTGGTCTACACTCCTGCCCCTTTGCTCATCCTTGGTGAGTATACGTAAGCAGTCCTGTGGGTAAGATGAGATGAAGGCGGATTCAGCCCCTGCTCTGATCTTGGTGGAACATGGTGGGAATATGAAAAATCATCTAATTCGCTGTGGATAAAACATCTCCTGGGGATCTGGGCAAACCATTATTTAAGGGCCAGGCTTACAGCACAGGAAGCATTTTCCAGTTCTTCAGATGGGGAAGTTGAGGTCCGGGGCAGGTTACAGGCTCATCAAAATATAGTGCCAGAGACAGGGCTAGTGTCGCAGCCCTATCCTGATAGCTTCATTCTCTCTAGGAGATACTGTGCCCCTGCTCTTGAGCTTCCCAGCTTATGGATACTTTGAAAAAGAAAACTTTCCCTGTCCATGGATTTACCAGAAGAATCTCTTTAAGAGCCATTGTGGTTTATGACCAAGAAGCCTTTTGGCTTTGAAGTTCTCTATCCATCCCACTTGAGTAAATTGTTGGAATTTAAAGAAACAAAAAGGACCTTGAATAATGAACTTGTAAAAAGTTTGTCATCTGATGCTGAGAGTTGTAGACTCAATAGAGTAGAAAAATCTGCTATTCTGTTCTTCCTTCCCTGCTTTCCCCCTTCCCCCCCCCCCCCTTTTTTTTTTAAGTAAGAAGAGCTTAGGTACACATCTCAAATACCTTTGAGTGCCATCTTCTGACAGCAGCCAATCATTGGTACGGAGTGTGAGCAGATACCCTGTTATCCACCTCCTGGAGCAGATGCTACTCTGGCCAGACAGATGGAACTGAGATCACATTGTATCAGTAGGAGACAGTGCTTCTGGCCTGGTGTCTGCTTGGGACAATGCCCTCCAGGGTACCTCCTGGCCTCCTACCACATAGGACAGTGCCCTCATAGTGTATTTTTTGTGGCCAAAGCATTGAGTGCAAGGACAGGTCTTCTGACTACCACAATGCCCCTTTACATTTTGTTGATACTTGCTCTGGTTCTGTGGGGGACATGAGGGAAGATTCGTCTCCCAGGTACATGGGGAGTGTAGGTGGTGAGTTTATTTTCTACCAACAATATTGCTCACATCAAAAGGTGCTATTGAAGGGGAAATCTCGTCTAAAGAATCAGACTAGATGCAGGAGAACAGTTGCTCTGGGCTATTCTCAGGCTTGCTTCCGTGTTTTTTGCTCATTGTCTTGCACTGCTATGACTCTGCATGGAGATCTTGTCCCTTCTGATCCACAGAGAGGGGCTTCTGGGGTATTTCTGGGTGTTTCCCATTTACAATCTGAAGCAATCCATCGCTTTGACGGAGTCATCTTCTTCCCTACTCCAGATCCAGCTAAGCATCTGAGGATTAATGATGCATGAAGAGCAAGGTGGATGTGCTACATCCGTGATCAGACAGCCTCACAACACAGTCTGTGCTGGAAACAGCTACTGATATACAGAGCTCAAGGCTACAACCTACTCTTAACACAGACTTCCTCAAGGTGTACTATAGATTCTGGAGTGCATACTGCAAGTGAAGTCTATCACAGTAATGTAACATACTGATTTAGGTAGTTTCACTGCCCAAAGTCTAGGCACCAAGCACATTCATGAGTTATCCTAACTCATATAAATGCAGTTATGTGGTCTGATAAATTGGGATGGACTCCTAGATAGTATGTATTTATCGATACAGATTAGTGTCTCCTGTTATAAATTGCAGTGCCTCAAATACCCATTAGCTATTGTTAAAAAAAAAAAAAAAGAGGAGGAGAAACGGGGAAAGTGGGAAGAGGTTCACCAAACTGACTTGCATTAAGTTTTGTTACTCTTCATGTAATATCTCTACTTTGATCTCTACTGTGCCCTGATTCAGATCTCAGCTCCTGACTTCCATACCAGGAAGGTATGCAGGGAAGCTGTGTGCCTGCACTTAACTTTTTTTTTTTTTTCTTTTAGCTTTGCAGCACACTCGTGCTCTCAATTCCGGATAATGCTAGATCGCTTTTATCTAGTCCCTCCTCTTGCTCTTTCAAGTGAAAAGAAGGCTCCTGTGCTCTCCCATCAAAGTTAAAGGAAGGCTTTAGGGAGGAAGGCTCAGCATGCTGGGGCTCTTGAGCCTGTGTTTAATCTCGTTTCCCGTTCCTGTGTGCCTCTGTTGCTTCCCTGCCAGTTTCTTTGTTGCAGAGTTTCTCATTTCCTTTTATTTGTGTGTGCGGGAGGTTGCCAGGCTCGCAGGAATGCAGCTGAAGTCATCTTGGGGAGACGTGTCTCGGGCCTCCGCCCTGGGTTCTACATGACCTGCCTCACCCCTCCGCTTAACCACCCGGGGCCAGCTGGGGCAGACCTGCCTGGCTGCACAAGGGACACGAGCGAGGCAGAGGCAGCACAGGAGAGAGGTACCCACCTTCCTGCTGCGCGCGGTGTGTGCAAGGTGTATATGTGTCCAACACTGTGTGGGGCGTGGAGGAGGATGGAGGTCGGAGGGAAAGGGATTAAGAGAGAGTTCCTTGACCTCTGGGGTCACAGCTGCTGCCTTGCCGGGGGAAGGAGGGAAGAACAACGTGCAGTCTATTGCAGGAGGAGGGGGACCTGATCTGTCTCAGTTCCTGCCTCACCTCAGCTGACCTCAGGTCAGTGCCCAGCCTCCTGGCCATGTCTGCCCTGCTGCACTGAGCAGGGCTGACCTGAAGGTGTGGCCTCTGGCTTTTTGATGTATTTGCTCCCAGGAATAATATGCTGAATTAGTTTCCAGGAAGAGTGAGCTTCAATAATGTTGGTCCGCTGGGGACCGTGACCGTTGCTCCAGAGCGGGACATGGGGACTCTGGGGTTATGCATTGGTCTTAATGAGCGTCAACAACAATTCAGTTTGTTTACTGTTCCTTCGGTATCATCGTATTTAGCTGTGGAGGACCCATCTTTCAGGAAAACTCTGAAGAGGAGGTCCTAGGTGGAATGGGACATGGTTGGAGTTTAGTGATATTTACTGATGCACTTTGTCTCAGCCTTTCTTATATCTTGCCACTTCCACCAAAACAGAGACAGGTGACATTGCTAAAATCTTCATCCCTCCTGGACCATTTGGAGCTAGTAGAGCACAGGATTTGCCATTCACTATTTCCTGAAGCATTCTTGGGGAACCATAATTCTAACAGCCTATCTGGTAGGCTGAAGAAACCAAGGAATAGACCAACCTCACCTGGGGTCTCTACCCACACCCTCTGCCCATAGGCCCTACACTAGCTCAGCCTTGGGTTTTAGTTTTAATTACTGTTTGAGCCATGTTGGAGGAGTGCTGGTTTCCAACTGAACTGCAAATATGCCTGTGTCCTGTCTAGAGCCTGTTGATGTAGACTGTAGCCTACTGACTAACCTCCTGGCTTGACCTTGGGTCTGCCTTGTCACTATGAACTTGCCTGATGGTCTGAATTCTTGGTTGAACCTGGCTGTTACCTCTGCATTTGCTGTGCTCACCTTCCTCAGGTACTGTGGGACTGGCCCCTGGTTGGTGAGTCTGCTGCCCTGCCAAGAGACTGTTGCACTTTGCTTCTGACTTTTTCTCCCTTAGGAAGCAGCAGGTCTGTGCTGCTCCCTGACAGGTTTGGGAAGCAGCTTCCCCTCAGGGCCAGAGAGGCCAGAGAGCTGTGTAACTCTGAGGCTGTGCATTATCTACCAGGGAGTAATTGTTTTGGCCTAGCATCTCATACAGTCTGCAACCCTGAAACTTAGGCAGGAGACCCAGAGACTGTATCATGTTTCAAGGAGAAGACTGGCTGGTAAATATAATCCAGTAAACAGGCAAGGGTGTCACATACATAAATACCCTCCTGTGCATTCCTCTGTATGGAGATGCTGTTTCATTCAAGTGATTTAAATGTCTCCACAAATAAGCTTTAACACTTGCGTTTTTCCAGTCTCCCAGCCAGGTCAGTTTTATCTTTGACTGTTCCTGAGTTATTTTAATAGAGGATTCCTTCAAAATTTCCAGAGCTCATGAAATAAGTAAATAAAATGTGTTTTCTTATTAACTATGATAACAGGAAGAAAACTTCTGTTAAACTCAGTGTTTTATCCTTGTATTAGGAAAAACACTTTTAATAAAGCTTTTTTCGTTGAGAAATTTCAGCATTTGCAAGATGCATTTTCTTTTTTTTTTTTTTTTTCTTTTGTTATTCTATCAACACAGTCCTTTTCTTCCTGGTTTTGTTCACTATAATAAAGTGATATAGGATGGAAGAGCAGAGGGAAAATACATCTTAAAACCACTCTGATTCTCCCCTGCTGCTGCCTGACATCCATACATACTGTGAATTGCAAGAGAAAAGCCAGCTATGGGAGTGATCTGCTGAGAGGTTCAGATTCTCTGTTCTTCTCTTCCAGTCCATTAGGCCAGAAAGAGAATGACAGTCTACAAGTTTTTTTTTTTCATCTGAAAGTGTAGTCTAGGGATTTCTCCAGATTTTTACCCCAGTTTGAGGTGGAGACCATTTTCCAGCTTTCAGTCTTTCTCTGATGGACCTCCATACTGACTTTCAGAAATGATTTTTGCTCCTATTAATGCCTGTCTTGCATTTATTACAGACAAAGTTGGATCAGGCCTCAACACAGGTCATGTTGGTCTTTTCCAACCATAATGATTCTATGATTCATGCTGGTTACTGCTGTCTGGACAGAACATTGTTCTTATCTGTGATATAATTATTCCATGGAAAAGGAAGGTGTTTCTGCAGGAATTTTACCTAGGTCTTCTCTTAATCAGTCCTTGGATTAGTGATTTTGATAATGAAATGGAAACTAACCAGATAAAATCTCTAGGAGCTGCAAGAAAACTACAGATCTACTGGAGGAGGTGGTTGTATTCCAACATGTTTTTATATGCTGGGGAAGCAGCCTAAATTCAGGCAGGTGAATTTTGAGTGGATGCAAAGGATCAACATGACTAAATAAGGGAGTAATTGCTGCTCTCTGGAGGAGGTTCTGGGAGTAGATCACAAACTGAGTCAGTAATGTTGTACTCAAAAGAAATATTTGTTTCTGGAATATATCAATGCGAGGAGTAGTGTTGAGGCACAAAATGTTGTTTCAAACCCCATAGTTCATTGTGCTGGATTTTTTTCTATATTTCTAAATGCTACAGCTCCAGGGCAATATTGATCAGTTGAAAAGAGTCAGTGGGAAAAGACAGGAAATAAAATAGGAAACAAGTAGGAAAAGAAGCATGGAGCTGGAAACTGGAGCCTATAAGGAATGATTAAAGGAATCACTTTCTGGCAATGCAGGAGAGAATTACGGGTGGAAAATACTCATTTTCCCAGTGTGTACCCTGGGAAGTACATATCAGATGGTACACAGAGGCTGGTGAACAGTATTTTTTTTTTCTATGTTTAGCCTGTGATGAGCAAAAATAAACAGGTATACCTATAGCAGGAACAGTAGAAAACCTTTGCTAACTTAGCACATGGAAGCACTATCAGCAATTACCCATACAACACCTGGGATCATGGCTGGAAATGTCTCAGAACATCAGGAAGGAAGATCTGGATGCATTTGCCTCAGAAGGGTCATTGCACTGCTTATTCCTGGCCTACATTTCTGTGTTTCTCCTCATCCTGGTTATCTGCCCGACTGATGACAGGCTAGCAGGAATTGCAGAGGGAATTCGTATCTTCCATTCTTTTGCTGCAGAAAGTGAGATTTCTCTGGGGGCAGTTGGGACTGGGTAGTTTGAATGGCGGCTTGTTCAGAGACTCCCTGTCAGAAGGCTTCCCCCTCTGAGAGCTAAAATGTGACACAGTCTTCATGGCAGGTTGTGAGAGCCACCTGGGTTGGAATGGGGATGAGGGTGGGTGTTCTGCTACCAAGCTGGAAAGAATTATGTTCATGAGGCTTTGGGATCTGAATCCAGCTGGAGTTGGTTTGCTTGGTGCTTAACTGGGCCCATCGTTTATCATATGGCCACAAACTTAAAATGAACAGACATTTTTGCAGCACATCTTGGTGTCTTCTCTATTTGGGCCTCTTTCAGGCTAAGCACCAGGCTGGGTGCCCTCTTGAAGCTGAGAACCTGGGGCTGTCCGGAGTGTTGCTGACCGGTCACTGATGATTGTTACAACAGGCTCTTAGAGCAGGTGAATCTTTTGGATACTCTTACCAGCTCACAAGCATGTTCCTGGAGGCTTCTGTATGCTTCAGTTCCCCTGTTCCCTGTATGATTGCTCACATTTAAAGGCTTTGACTTCCTGGGAGTTGTTTAAAATTGCAATTTTTGACTGAGCATAGGCTGGCCCTGTTTCTGCTTGTGCTCAGTACATGCTGATATAATATAGAGGAGGACACGTTCTGTCTAGCAGGGGTGCTGGCTGAGTAAGAACTTAGGATTCATTATAGCTAGGATGTGTTTTTGTTTTCCTCTACAGGAGAAGAAAAAAAAAAAGAAAGAAAGAAAAAACCAAGGTCAGTGAGAAGAAAAAGCTAAGATATTTCCTTTTTCCACTGGAAAAACTCAGTATTAATGAAAGTGTAGTGCAGGGTATGTATTTCCTGCAGCTGAAGGCAAAGCAATGCTAACTAGATAAAGTTTTCTCAGCTGATGGACAGTGCTTCAAAGTTTCATATTTGGAAGGTGCTTGAACATCAAGCAGCTTATTACACAGCATAACGGAGATCACATCTCTTTGGTGCTGGAAGCATTAAGGATTAAAATGAGGTTTTCTAGGGGAGGAACCCAGCAGGCAGGTGTCCCACGCAGAGATGGACGGTGCAGTGAGGATACAGCTTCTCACCAACTGCCTCTTCCTCTGTTCCAGCCGATGCCACTGGCAGCTCCGTGCTGTCCCCCTCTGCTCAGCCCTGGCATGCGTGTGGCTCGTTAGCAGCAGCATGGCAATCAGAAGAGCTTGCTATGGCGGCAGCTGTTTCTCCAAAGCTGTTCCATGTGCAGTAGGGTATGGGGCTGCTTGCCAAGGTGAGGCACTCCCTACAACTAGCTGAATGGAGCCTGTGGGGAGAGGGAGTTGGTCTTCACCAACTGCAACCAGCTGGAATGAACTTTGCCTCCTTGCAAAGTGCTTCCACCTTGCCCTCCTGCCTGCCCACCTTGTCACCCTGCTCTGCAATGTACATGCAGCAGCCAGGGAGCGTTGGGAGGAAGAGTCTGCCTTCTCCCAAGTTCCATCCCCAGGCTGGAGCAGATGGAGCTGCTGTAACAAAGGATGGCAGTGCCCGGAAGTGCTTTGGCTAGGGAGTTCATGAGTGCTGTAGGAGATCTGAGCTTTTCTTCTGCTTCCTAGCAGTGACTTCTTAAGCTGCAGCATTCACTTGTTCCCTAATAGCAGAACCATAGGGTCCAGCAGCTGCCCCTGTGGTCATGGGATCCTTGCTGGATTCATGCAAACCACAACCATTTTCCCCATCTCCTCAGCCCATGCTGCTGACCTTGTGGCATGACCATATGGGCCACACTCTTGGTTGGGAGGCCCTGGTTTTCTTTGGCATGTGTGGCACAGCCAAGCCCTGTGGTGCTGGTTGAGATTTTCCTGGCTCAGGTTCTGCTTCATTCCATGCTAACTCCACACAGCCTGGCTGTGTGGGGCTAGTCACAAGGGAACAGGGGCTGGCAGAGATGAATAGAGGATGTGAACGGTTCCCTTGGTGCCCTTTTCCCTCAGTCTTGTTTCCCTCTCAGCAGGGGGAAGCAGTCTCTGCGCGGTCCTGTGCCGATTGCATGGGGGAAAGTCATTAAAAAGAATTAAAAAGAGAGAGAGAGAGAGAGAAAAAGAAAACACAACTCTCAACAGCCCCAAACAGCTACAGACTCAAACAAAAGAATAACACGATGTTCCTGCTCAAAGTACAGGGCCACCTTGGCCTGGCAGCAAAGGACAGCAGTATTCCAGTGATTTCCTAGGGGGAGGCCTTGGCTGTATCTGCTGGAACAGCTGTGAGATGTAGGGGGGCTGGTTGGGGATGCTGCTACCTGATCATTTGGACAGGCAAAGAAGACTTAATCATCTGCTTTAAAAACATATATACATATACATATATACATATACACATATACATATATACATATATATACACATATATACATATATATGTATATATATATATGGGGTAGGGACCCTGGGGTCCTTCTGAACTCCAGGGAGAGTTTGAGCTCCAAGAGCATAAGGCTGAATCTGGGAAGGTTTGGATTATCATCCAAATCAGTACCATAGGAGTGTTCCTAAAATAGTTACCTAAAATTTGAGTCTGTGTTAAGATGCAGGAATATGGGTTCTTTCAGATGCCAGCCGCTCATTTGGTCTAAATCATGGCTGGATATCAGCAGTCATCTTGGAAAGGCTGGATGTTTGAAGTCTGTAGGAATGCTTGCTGCTTAGAGGCTGTACGGAACTTTGTCCCAGGATCCTTGCTGTCTTCCCTTCCTTCAGCCTCTACTACTCATGCCAGCTTGTGCATAATTGTATGTGTTTTCTAGGACTGGGGATAATTCAAAAGCTTTGCGATGACAGTGAGGACAGTTGCTGCAGGCAGAGCAGCCTGGAGGCTGGCAACAGAGGCGGTAATGGGGCAGCCTGCATGGCCAAGCAGAGTCTCTGAAGAGAGGCTGTGGAGCATCCTTTCGAAGCCTTGGGGTGGCCTCTCTGGGCTGGGGCTCTGGGGATCTAGTTCTTGTGTGCTGTTGGGGGCTAGTGGTTACAGCAAAGCAGAGAGCTTTTGTCAGGGCAGTGCCAGGGGGTTGAGCACATGTGCCTCTTCTTTTGCCTTGAGATGTATAGGAGTTTACAGAAGACTCCCCATCTCTGTCTAGGTATTTGTACAGGCTGACTGTATGGCCAGTGAGCCCAGAGGAAGATGTTGTAGGGCAACTATATGGGAATGGCTTCATTTGGCTAAGTCCTCTTTCCTTAGGGATGTGGCAGTATTTGGGGCTATGAACATTGACATACGAATGTGTTCATCTTTCATCTTCAGGCTTTAGGAAGGCACCCGGGAAACTGTCCTTCTAGTTGTGCAAGTCTATCAAAGGTTGCCAGGTAGTCATTCCAGATATTTGATAATAGTCGAGAGATCTTGCGGAGGACCAAAGCACAGTCAACGTGGGCATCTTGCCATTCACTTACCTGTATCTGGGATAATCCCTTGTTCAAGTTGCTTCTCAAATAATCTGAGAAACAACACCATTTACACTGGCTTTACCTTTGCATACTGGAGTTTAGCTTGAAATGGGTGAACCCCAAAACTGGCCCCAGGAAAATTCCTGAACCATTTTCCCATTAGTCTGTGCCAGATCAAGGGCTCCATTGAGACACTTTGCAGCTGCAGACGTTCCTACATTGATTACTGAGGCTTAGGCTGCAACTGTTATCGTAATTCTGAAATTCAGCATTGTGACTCCCCGTGAACACCATGGATATGGTCATTTACATCTCACCTGGCATACCACAAGCTGAGGCAGGACCTGAAGGGGTTCTGTTGACGCCAGGGGAGGTTTGGATCATATACTGAAATAGCTTTAGCTGCTGTGCAAAGTATGCTTTCCATTGGCAGTGCATTTAATAGCTTGCATTGGTTTATTTACATGTGTGCTCTGGCATCTACTGTATATTAACCTGTGTCTTTCCATTTTTGTGCCTAGCTGTGTCTCTGGAGGCTTATATCTATGCAGTATATGTGTGAAATTGAACCACTTTGATGCATTCACAATCAACATCCAGATCAATGGTGATCATGTGAAAATGTATGGTCTCTAGACATCGGCTGGGTGAGTGTATTTTTGTGTGTGTTTCTGGGATATTTGGGATCTGTGTGGTCGAGTGTTGCATTGTTAAGTCGTGCAGTACAGGCTCCCTCCCTAGGGATGTTTCTGTGGGGTGTTTTGAGGCATTTGCCTTAAGCGTCACCATGGGGACAAGCAGGGGGAAGGAACACGGTTTGTATTTGGGTGTTGTGTGATTGTACTCTCACAGCACCTCCAAGTGAAGGTGCTTGATGAGCTATATATTTCTGCCCTGTATGTTTCTCTATGGCAATAATATGTATATACATATGCACTCTCACATCCAGCACACACCCTCCAGGCTCCAGTGCGTGTAGGAGAGTGTGTGTGTGTGTGTGTGTGAATGCTATTTAAATAAAAAAGAAAGGAAGTGAATCAGGGTCGTTTCCATTTTAATTGTAAAACAGATAAGCACTAAACACTTTGAAAAAGTAAATGACTTGAGAATAATTACTATCTATTACTCTGCGTCCCAGGGGGGCAGTTGGAGGAGCCCAGATGGCTACAAAAATGGGATTTAGCAGAAAATTGAAGACATTATTCACCGTAACACATTATCAATTACCTTCATATCAATTACAATAACCTTACATTAGAAGAAGGGCCAGGAGACTATCTTCAGCCCCCAGCCTGAATAGTAATTGCACTACCCCTATGGATGGTGTGTGTGTGTGTGTGTTTGAGGGTGGGGGGCACCATGGAGTTGTGCAGGGGTTCTGGCAGCTCCCACTGCTCGTGGGGGAGAGGATAATAATGGCTCAGGGTCGCTTTCCCTCCCCTCCCTACAGTCACCTCATGGAAGGTTTTTCTCTCTCCTGTCTGTGTGGTCTAATGGCTCGAAGGGCAGCTGATGTTCCTTCCAAGAAATTCTGCTTGGCTTGTCCTTTGGGAAGTTCAGAATTTCTGAGCAGAGAATGCTGTTTTGCACCAATGTCCTCTGCTCTCTTATTTCCTCTCTCAGCTATTTCAGCCAACCTTGTTTTCCTAATGGGGCTGATATACAGTACAAGTGGCCTTCAGTAGGATCTGGGTTTCTGGGTGTAGCGTTCTGCTTCCTCCCACCCACTGCAGGAGGCGGGAGCTGCTCCCTCTGCCTGTCCCAGGTAAGGGACCTGCTTGTGTTCTCTGCAAAAGCTCATGGGGTGTGTGTGTGTGTGTGAGTCACACAAGACCTTAGAGATGGAACAACCACAGGTAGTAAGTCTTTTCTCTGTCCTCCTTACTGAAGAGATGGTAGAAGGTGTCTTAAGGAGGTGCAGTACCCAGGCTGCTTCAGCAGGCTGACAGCATGAAGGTAGCTCTAAGGGCATCCTATTGCTTGTGGCTGACTCTCTTTGCCAGGTAGGTAGCCCTCAGAGCTGGTGGTAGGTCAGTGCTGCTGCCTGTGCTTGGATATGCTTTGGCTTGACATGGTATCATTTTGAAACTCCACATCCTGAATTTGTGCTTGATCCAAGTATTTACATGTGCATCACCCAGATCTGGCTGTCATGGCCTCATTCTCACTGCCATCCTAACAGGTTTCAGTGCCCACAGCATCGTGACCTATGCACAAACATGTGTATGGGAGACAAGCATTTGGACACATCAGGGCACTTATGAGTTAAACTGTTGGTGATACTCCCTCCAGTCTCCCCCTCCTTTCCCAAATATGCAGTGGAGTGTCCAGTGGGTTAGTGCGCAGAGAGGACTAATTGCTATTAAAAGACTTTAATCTGGGAGATTAGTGCTGGCTCCAGGCGCTGTTTGCACACGAAGGAGATGTTTCCGATGAGATGAACTAGAATTTGTCCCTGCTGTTTTGTTGATAGAAAATCATCTTCCCCTTGGTTTTTCTCTTTATCTCTGTCTCTTGCCTTCTCTCTCTGTGATCATTTGCTTTTGCTTCTGCTAAGTTCAGCTAAGAGCTTTATTGTTTTTAGAGTGGCAGTCCTCCTTGACCTTTGATGTATTTTGTCTTTGGACATACATGTAACCAGAATTTCCTGCTCCAAAGAATCTTTTATGAAATGGATCTTGATCAAGAGAAATAATGATGAATATATTTTACTTTTGATTGATGTTGAGCTTCGTGTGGGTGAATGGGGTACCTGCAGATTCCTTCCTGCAACATGGGATATGCCAGCCCTCTTCCCCAGAGCAAAGGCTAAACTAGATCCACTGTGAGTAAGAAAGTGATGCTGTAACATCCTAACAGCTTGAGGCTCCCTGTGGAGAAAATCAGTGTGAGGAAATCAAATGATTAGATAGATATGGCAAGTTGTGAAGCATTTCTGGACTACCAGCAGGACACAGCAGAATGTCACCATTAACTTGTTGAAGACTGGATCAAGCTCAGTAGAAACAAAACTGATAACGTGCCAGACATGATCCCACAAAGTCTGTCCTAGAAGCAAACATACTTGACCTGAGAGAACAGGAGTCTTTGTTCTGGGCTAACTGGGGGATCCAAAATGAGAGGTACTTACTCTAGGTTCACAGTTGTCAGAAATCCAGGTGTGGCTATTTAGGCAGATAATCCCTGTTGCCTCAGTTGTCCAGCTGGGATTTTCACAGCATCCCAAGCGAGTTAATGGCCCAATTTCCACTGAGAAGCTTAAAGAAATAAATGTCAAGTGTCTACACTTGACTTGAGTGGAAGGAGCTGAAGACTTTGCATACACAAGACATGTATGTGTGAAGAGAGTGAGAAGAGGAGGGCTCAGGTAAAACTAGAAAGTCACATGGGCATCTGTCCTTGAGGGTGGTCAGAAAAAAAGCCATGAAAGAGCTGCATGGTAAATAGGAGAGAATATTCTCAAGTCAATGAGTAATGACACTGGAAGGCCAAGAATCATGGGGATAGTTGAATGAGGAGAATGATTTCAGGATGTGGATCTGCTGTTCCACAAGGACAGCGTTTTCAGAGGATGTCTGTGGACAAAGTGTCATGTGTTGGCCCTCCTTGTGCTGTCTGAACGCTGTGGGCTTTGCCCTTTTGTAGGATGCTGCCAGTAACTTCCATGAGATTGCGCTCAGCTTTGTTTTCATGGTAAACGGGAATTTAGAGGTGGAAATAGGGCATGAGAAGCAGAAGGGGGAAATTAAGTCACCTTGATATCCCTGAGGGTAGTGTGGCTCTCCAAAGGTGAATATGGAGCCGGTTGCTTGGCAAGTGTTCTTAAAAATAGTCTGAATTAATTATATAGTATGACAGAATCGGTCCTGTTAGTGAGGTTCTAAAGTGGGCTGGAATTTTGGATAAAGATTTTTTTTTTTTTTTCCTTCCCCCTCCTTCCCTATTTCTCTTTTCAGCCTGCCTGAAATTCAACCTGTTATTGTTGGGCAGCAGGAGGCCAGACCTACTGCTTGTGAAAATTGTTCCAGTTCTGTTGTTTGCCCTTGTTTCACCAAGTTTGCAGATGATGCTGATGTACCCAACATGAGGATCTGGCCTTTAGCGTGTGCTTGTCCCATCTGCTGTCCAGCATGTTAATTTTCATAGAAAATACAAACTTGCATGGACTGTGATTTTGAGGAGGAACCCTTTACCTTTCCAGGAGCCAACTGTGAAGCCTCAGGGGCCAGATTCTGAGAGGCAGTTGCTGCCAATACCAGGATGACTTGGAAACTCATGTCCTGGCACTTTTTGGCTTGTGGTCCAATATTGGCAAGGCTACAGGGAGGAAATGTGTGTTAGACTTCTGCATTGACATGGAGCTGATGTCAGATTTTCCTGGAGCACAATCCTTATGTGAAATGGGACAGACTTGTGAAAAAGGCCTGAGCTTAAATGAGCCTTGGAGGAGGAGGAGGGAAAAAAAAAAAAA
>VZSV01000234.1:736272-753825 GCA_013398735.1 Nothocercus julius
AAGAAGACGAAAAAAAGTGTGTGTGTGTATATGTTCTATCCAAAATTGTCTAGAAGAGCAGGTTCAATCAGCTGTGACTTGCCTGGAAGTGTGTGTGTCGAACATGGGAGAGGAGAAGAGAGGAGCATTTGTGCTGATGATTAGAGGAAGAGTTGAATGGTGCAGAGTGAGGCTGGAGACAAGAGATTTAGAAGGGGCATGTGGGAGAATGGGACCATTGCAGGAGGAAGATCCCCTAAAAAACAAAAAGGGATCTGACAGACATGGGAATTGAAAATCTGTGAAAACTCTAGGGACACAGGGCAGCAGGGAGCTCACTCAGCAACTAATCCCTTTTCTCTGAGCTAAAGATATCCAAGGATGGAGTTTGCATCTTTTAGTCTGCCAGTGGCTTTAGAAATTTTAAGAAAAACCCAAATTAAGCCTGGCCCCTGATGGGTGTTCTGCATTCCCAAATCCAATTAGCCAATCGTGACTTCTCACTTAACTACCTTGACTTTAATTGGATCAAAGTAACAACAGGAAGGATAGAAAATTACAGGAATTTAAGAAGCATGCAGGGTGGAGCCTTGTTTGTGAGCATCATCTACAGCACTTGTTTCTTAAAAACAAGTCCTGGGTGCCCACAGTTATAACAGCTTCTAGCTGTCAAATTTCAGCTCCTGCCAAGGCATGTTTCAGGTCTTAAAGTGGAGGAAAGCACTTGTAATAATAAATCCACAGGCTGTCACACCAGAGAAGAGCTTAACATTCAACCGTGATCATCGTTATCTCTAGCATAGATTGTAGAATTTGAGCTGCAGGGCATCCACATGGAAAGTTATGGTAGGTGTAGGGCCTGGCCTTCTGCTTCCCTGTGTGTGTGCAGGACTAGCCAGAAACACATTTTCTTGAACATGTTACTGACATGGGATAACATCAGCAAATGAGCTTTAGAAGAAAAATCTTGATATCAAGATGACAGTGGCAATCTTTTATCACCAGCACAAAACTTTGCTATAGCTTTTGTCAGTGCCATCTCACTAATAATCCACAAATGTCTCTAAAACTAATGTGTCATCAGTTTGCTCATTGGGGTGTGGAAAATAGTGGACTTAGTGGCATGGCCCAAAAAATTGCTTTTATTTATTTTTTTTTCCTAGTGCAATTTGAAAGGAGCTTTTGGAGATCAGAACATACACAAAAGGATTTCAGGTTGGTGATTTCTTTTCTTCTGCTTTTTCTTGGGTGAAGTTGGTGATAAGCAGCATATGATAAAGGCAGCACTCAACAAAACCTGGGGAGGAAAAATGTGGGGGGGAAAGGCAACTCTTCCTGATTTCTATACAGTATAAGGGACCTCTTTTGTCAAAGCAGATTTCAGCATACTACAGGCTCCACTCCATACACTCTTGACACCAGTTCAAATCCAAGGATGCCTTACAGCTTCACTGAATGTTGATCTGGATTTACACAATGGGAACCAGATTTTTGCCTGGTGGGACCTGTCAGTGAATGCAAGGTGTGACGTAGCCCTTATCTAGCTTGCACACAAGGGACCCTGCTGCAAATCAGGAATGACTTCACTAAAGCCAGTGGAGCTGAACCACCATAAATGAGCAGAATGAGGCCTACGCATTATCCCAGGCTAGCATGATCTCTTTAACAGACCCTAATGAATTCGGCTACAGCATAGAGCTATTAATCCCAGTGGAAAGAGCATCTTGCCATTACTTGACCTGTGAATCAAGAGTTAGTTATTGAAACCCCAAGCAGCTGTTCGAATGCAGAAGCCTCTATGGCCCCAGGCCCAGAGAGAAATGAGCATCACTCTGGGCCAAGCCAAAATTCCAGCAAGGCTCCTTCAAGACTTACAGGTCCAGGTAAGCAGAAGGGCTGGCAGCGGGGGAAGAAAGGCCAGTGTAATGTATGACACACGGGGCCCTGAAATTGTTTATGATGCAAATATGTTTAAAAGCACTGCATTTCCTCCTCTGGGAAAAGGAGCTTAAAATTGAAGTCTAATGATAACAAATGATTGTTAATGAGTTGTCTAAACATAATAGATGGAAAGAATTAAAAGCCTAGAATAAACAGGGTTTCATTAAAGCACAATAAAGAAACAACACAAATTTCATATCTTAAAATAAATGGGGCCTTGTGATCTTGCTGGGAGTGGAGGGCACTGAGTTGGAGTGGGAGGGTGCCTGGGCTGGGAAGGTGAGTGCTGGCCAGGCCTCCTTGCTCTCCTCTCCAGCATTTTCCTGGCAGCAGGGCTGGAGCCCTCAGGCAGGGATAGGACGAGCGTCACGGTTGCTGCTTGGGCACCACTTCTCCCCGGCGCTTACCCGCAGGCAGCCCCGCAGCACACGAGGAATTTGCCTTTCCCGCAGCACTCCTCGTGTGCTCGAAAGCAGGTGCTTGCTCAAGGGTCCTGCTTAAGCAGCTCTTGGTGCTGTCAGCAGTCTCGGGTGGAGAGGGAGACAAGTTTTGTTCTGAGGTGTTTATGGCCAGGTTAACCTTCTGTAACAACAACTCAGCAGCTTGCATAGCCCTTCTTTTAAAGGGAACAGGAGCAAATCTCAGTTTCAGAGGCTATTCCTATAGGCACTAAGAAAGGCAAGTTCAAACCAAGTTTACCATAGTATGCAGATTGTTTTTTAAGCTCTTCCAAGGTTGATTTTTAACAACCCACAGATAAAAATAAAGTTGAAAAGCATTGCCCTAGAAAAGTGTGCTACTGAGGCTGTGGAAATCTGCAGAGGATTCAGAAATGGTTTGTCAGAGTGAGTGCCAAGAACACACAGTGTATCTCACCTCTGTGTGTGTCATAGCATATTGGGGATAGATTTCAGACTGGGACTCTATTAAGGATTCGTAAAGAGATGTTGATAATTTCTTGGTGGGTTTATTTCCTAGACTTGTCTCCATTTGAGGTGGTGACGTTATTTATGAGTCATAGGAAAGTTTGAATATATAATTTCTCTTCTTGGAGAGTTTGTTTGAATTTCAGGAAGGATTGCAGGTTCAGTGTTGAGTAAGTGAGAACAGGAGGTTTTGGTGACGTGTTTGTGTTTGAGTGTGTCCATGTCCAAGTGTAATGTATTTGTTTTTATTGGTGCACTTTATGATGGATGGATTGCAGATCTGACAGGCTTTTTCTGTGTGTTTGTAAAGCTGTACCAGGCCCCCATCCTGACAGAGACCCAGAAACATTCCTACCCTTCAGCCATGGCCACCTCCTGCCTCCTATGCTTATGTTAATTTGTAGCTTACCCTGCGATTGGGTTGCTTGAAGCTTCTGGGAATAGTCATGAGTTACATGATATAAACACAGGATAAACAAGGCTTGAAAAATCCAGGCAAGAATTAGAGCTGTGCAGTGTTTCCTCATGGAAGAAAAATGGCACAGGGTGTCTCTGTGCCATTTTAGCGATACAGGATGCCCCCCTTTTACTGAAGGAAAAACATTCAGATTTTCAAAACAAATTTGGTGCAGTTTGGATACTTCTTTTAAAAGTGAGAAACGATTATGTTTTCAGTATAGAGGCTTTTTTCTGTTTTTTGAGAGAGGAGAAAATAGAAAAATATCACTCATCCTCTCCAATTAATGGTAATTAGTTTTTGCTCAGGAAAAAAATCATATTACTTAGCATTTTTACTAATAACAATCATCGCTATTATTGTTGTAATTTTTTATTTTATTTTTGTCAGTAGTAGTAATGCACCTGCTTGTGCACTCAGGCTTTAGCCTGACTGTCAGACAGCACAGGCTGTCTTTCTGAGGGCACGTGCCTGTACGTCTGGGCCATGTGTGAATTTGGGGTCCCATTGTGCCTGTGACAGTCACAGTGCTAGATACAGCTGCAGGAAGGCAGCATGAAACTCTAGCTGTGTTTGCACTGACCTGCCCAGTGGGGGAAAGCACATCCATGTGTGGACATGTTGTTCCTCCTCAGGAAGGAGGTCTGGAGGTGGCACTTCTGCTCCTTGGCAACTGTCCAAGTTTCTTTCCAGAAGAGCAAAAGGAGAAATGAAACTTCCAAAGACTTTTTGCGTAGCCCAGTGACTTCGAAGTGCAGACTGTTTATTGCTGAGCATCGAATGTATCAGTAAGTATTCTCAGTTAATATTAGGCCCAAATGGATCCAGCTCCCCAAAAAGCTCAGTTCTGATAATATTTACTATTATCAAATGAAACAATATGAAAATATCCCAGGGGCTCCAGTGAGGGAGGTACAAACGGCAGCTTGAGGCCAGATTTGAGCCGTCTGAGTTGCCTGGCATCACGCACAAGCAAAACCCACCCTGTGGGTATTTACGCAGCAACGTAGGAATCCCCGTGGATGTCCCCGCTTAGAGGGGCTGCACGTGCAGGAGGGCCTTGCTCTCCGAGGGCCGTGCGTCACGCCTTGGGCGTCTGCACTCGGTGTCCTTAATCAGACCGCGTGACTTTGTCCCTCTGGGTGCATCACTGCTGTGTTTAATGCAGCGAGGGTGCAAGCAGCGTTGTGGGTCTAATGGGTGGCATGCAGTTCTGCGCAAAGTGCCCCTGCTCCGTCTCCCTGGCAGTGGTCACAACCGCAAGGGAAGTTATAAGGCTCAGTTAGGCAACACTAGCCCTGTCAGTAAATCATTGGGCAGTTGAATTTTTTTTTCCTTCTCTTTCTCTTTCTCTCTCTCTTTCTCTCTCTCTTTCTCTCTCTCTCTCTTTCTCTCTCTCTTTCTCTCTCTCTTTCTCTCTCTCTTTCTCTCTCTCTTTCTCTCTCTCTCTCTCTCTCTCTCCCCCCACACTGAACTCTCTAGAGAATCAGACAGACTGTGCTGAGCTGGTCCCATCTGCACCCAACCTGGACNCTCAGTTAGGCAACACTAGCCCTGTCAGTAAATCATTGGGCAGTTGAATTTTTTTTTCCTTCTCTTTCTCTTTCTCTCTCTCTTTCTCTCTCTCTCTCTCTCTCTCTCTCTTTCTCTCTCTCTTTCTCTCTCTCTTTCTCTCTCTCTTTCTCTCTCTCTCTCTCTCTCTCTCTCTCTCTCTCTCCCCCCACACTGAACTCTCTAGAGAATCAGACAGACTGTGCTGAGCTGGTCCCATCTGCACCCAACCTGGACCGCAGCTTTATCTTGCCTTGTAAAACTGCAGAGCTCTGTGACAAAAGAGTTAATCTCTGCCTTTGTTTCTCTTCCTCTCCCTCTTCTCTCTTGCAGCAGGGACTGAAAGGCAAGATGAGAGCAGATCCATCAGTGTCAGCTGCTTCAGCACATCAGCACTTTTTGGGGGTTTATTGGGGACTAGCCCATCAGCAGCGCTTCCAAACCGGCGCAGGCTGCGCCCAGGCCCCTCCTCCTGAGAAGCAGCCAGGCTGCGCGGCGGGCGACGCCAGGCCCCACGTGCTCCCCACCAGCGGCCGGGTGACAAATGGCTGTGTGTGCATCTCTGTGGCTAGCTGAGTCCGGGGGGGAGACCCCAGCCCAGCTCCCGGCGCGGCGGCACTGAAACCGTGTTAATTTCTGGCTCCGTGTCCGTGCGTGTCTCCGTGTCCCTACTGCCTGACATAGTACCCCTGATGCTCACGCACGCTTCTCTTTTCCAAACACAGAGTAGTGCAGAAGGATGGGATGAAAGAGAAACCAATTTGATTGACAGATTAATGAAGCAGTTCATAATAGTGATATATATTATAACCATAGAAACAGCTTGTAAATACCCAGTTGCCTTACACATATAAGCACACTGCCATGTATACAATACAGGAATAGGTCTGTGTATGTGTATACACACGTATTTGCCTGTATATAAAATACATATACATGTGTGTATGTATACTGTAAAGATACAAGAATGCTATATCAATGATATGTAGCAAAACTAAAGAATAAATGGGAGGTGGGAAGATGAAGCTTCATTAGCCTAGCAGCAGTGCATATCCTCTTATCCTCTGCCTTTTATTTTACCTCCAGGGTTGAAAGTGGAGGGACTTAGGAACACACATCCCACTGGTTTGTGTTCCTAAGGCCTTTTGGTACTCTTAGAAATGCCACCTGTTTGCCGTTATTTATTTATTTTTTTTAAATCTTAGGATATCAGGCAGAGCAGCATTAGCTCACTGCTACAAAGCTGGGAAGTCCATTCGAAACTTGGTCAGAAGACAGAGTGAGGGAAGCACTTCGGAGGTGGAGTTTGGACCCAGATCTAATCCTCTGTCTTGACTAATTCCTCACCACATTGGTCTGTCACCCTTTGAAAAGCTAAATGTATCTGTTACCAGGCAGATATTGCGATGTCTTTGTTTGCCTCTGTATTGTATATATCCGTGGGAATCTCCTGATGTACTCTGCACTGGGGCAGTGACTTACACAACAATCCTTTCTCTCCTTTGTGGTTCCTATTAGCAAATATAAATAGCAACATACTGAGCTCTTGTGGATGACCAACAACTCCAGGAGCTGAAAAAGCAAGTTCAGCATGACTAAGGACCTTTATTTCATGACTCTGCTATTACTAGTAAGCCTTAATGTTACAGTAAGATATTTCCTTTAAGTTCTTTTCCTTACTTGTCTTAAAAAAAAAAAACAAAAAAACCTTGTATGCACATGATTGTTAAAGTTACCAGTTCTCAATAAAAGACATGGTATTTTTGCTTTTTATTTCTAGGGTTTTTTTTTTTTTTTTCCTTAGAGCCTTTGCTTCTGAAGCAGAGTGATTTCCTGAAGATCCTGATATTGCCAGGACCTCCGTCAGTAGTTGTGCTGTGTTGTTTTTTGTGGTTGTTTCTTCTTTGGTGTGAACTCCAGGATAAAAACACTTGAGAGGTGAGTTGTGTTAAGGTACTGCTGATGTGACACCTGAGGGATGATAAAAGGAGCATAGAAAAACCTGTGTGTTTCAGGCAATGTGCTAATGAGCATGCCTATGAGTCTTCAGCCATACACGCTCACGATGCTCCCGCAGCACCAGGAGGTCCTTTTATTACGATGCGCTTATTGCTGTCTCTGTCTTGGTCTGCCTCTTGACCGGAGCTCTTGATGAGCTTGTGGTCAGAGGTGCTTACAGGTGAAACAGTCAAGCTGAGCATTTCTGTGTTCATTTTACAGATGCCAAATTGAGGTGACTTGTCCCTGCGTTGTATATATTTGCTCCCTTCTGAGATATGGCAATTCTTGGAATGACTCTTTGGACATTTTGTGTCCAGATACTTATATATCTGTGAAAGATCAGGAAAAATACACTATTCTTTTTTAAGTGTGAAATGTTATTTCTGCCTCTTTCTAGCAGTATTAATCGTAGTATAAAGGAGTGCACTCAAAAATCTGTTTCGCAGCACTGAAACTGCTGGAAAATTTTCCATGGGCTTCCTATGTTTCTTGGATTGGATCTTCAAAATGCAGCTCTCCCTAGTGAGTAGCACCTAGAGGTGAGTCTGAGGCGCAAGCCACATTCTAGAGAAAGATGGATGGAAAAGCTTTTTACAGAGTTAAGCAGCCCCACAACACTACGTACTTCTGTCATTTCAGTATTAGAGAGTGCTCATGTGGGTCCCAGTGGCCAGACCCTTTTAATAGGAGATGAAGGTGTGTGGGAGTGAGAACCTCTGAGCTGTGGTTGGGAAGGGATGATGGGCACATCAATCCTGGCCCTGGAATGGACTACATTTCATAGCATCTTCTAGTGAGGAACCTTTTCCCATCAGAAATTTGGATGTGTTATAAGCAGCTGAACTGTTTATACTGGTTCTTTGCTTCCCCCACCACTGTGGTTTGTGGTGCTCAGCTTGCTGGTCCCTTACCTTCCAGACCTGCTACCTGCTACACCACCTTGTTTGCTTGTGAGTCTGGAGAGCTCCATGTAGAATTTTCCCCTGCATTTTACTTCTGTCCCTATGAGACTTATTTTTTGAAAACTACATTTGCACAGAAGCAAAGAGCTGCATATCTTGTTTTCTGTAGGAGGAATGTAGCTCTGTAACTGGGCATATTCTGTTTTTATGTGGTGTTTGGACCGCTGTCTATGAATAGCATCCAGCAGAGCATCTCCTGTTCTTCTCTAAGATCCCCTCTTCCTCTGTCCCCTGGATGCAGGATGTGCAGTTACTTTCTGCAAACGTTTTAACCCTTCTCCATATGATGGAGGAGAATAAGCTGACTTAAGCCCTTATGGGAGGATGCTGGAGTGGATAGAAATCAGACTTGTAGACTAGAGAATTAGTGTTCGTGCATCAGGGAGTTGCGCTTAATTCTCCACCAGGGAGGACTGTTGAGTTTGAACAGGCTGATGCTGTTCATGCAATTCTCTCCTCTGCTTCAGAGACCAGAGAAGGGGAAGGGGAAAGGTGGGGAGCAATTCTTCCTGCATGGGAGCAGTGTGCTGAGGGTTGGGAGCTAGCAAGGTCTCTCTGCCTTTGGTAACGAAGAAGAGAGGGCTGCACACAACAGCTCAGCTGCCTTCCATCCTGCTGGCCAGGCGGCCGGATCCGGGAGGCCTTCCCGATCAGCAGAGCAAGCTCAGCTTTGCTGCAGTCAGCACTGCTGAGAGCAGAAGCTGGGGATGGGTGAATCCAAATATCCGGATCGCATGGATATTGGCTGGAAATGTTCCACCATATCCGGGTGGCTGCCTTTGCGTGATATTCATGCTTGTTGGAAAATTAATTATTCCATTCAGCAGGCTCCGTGGGCAGGAGGATTGCCTCTGAGTACCTGGAGCTCCTCCTGGGGGTGGTGTGTGTGTATGTGAGCGTGCGTGTGCACGCAGGAGCCTGCGCGCTGTGGCCGCACACGGCAGGAGATCGCGTGTGGCTGTAGGCACAGGAAAGGAGCTGCACGGTGATGCAGAAGTAAGGAAGAAGCCGTGCTCTGCGAGTGTGTGTGCGTGGGCAGGTACCAAGTGCTTCTGGATGCTAGAGAGAGGAGTATTTCCCTCCAGGAGAGGTGAGCTGTGTGCAGGCAGTGGAGGGTCCATGGTCCCTGATAGTATATTCCTTATCCTTGCCTTTATGTGTGTGCAGAGCATACAATATTCATGCAGAAAGATGCATTGGGCACACAGGTCTTGTGATGTTTCAAAAGAAAACCTTCCCATCCTGAAAAGGCTTTCTTCAGATCCTTTCAGTGCCAGGAGGCCTTATCCCATGTGAGGCAATATGGTTTGGATATGTGGTGGGGTCGGGAGCCACAGCAGTGGGGAGTGATGTCTTCTGAAAAGCAAAGCTGCTTAATTTTAAGTAGCTTCCTAAGAGCTCCCTGACCAGCTCTGCTAGGCGGCACAGCGCTGAGTTTCAGGCTCGGGGTATTCTTGGAAATTTGTACTATTAATTGAAACCTTATTAATATCAAACACACAGTGACATTTTACATGGTTTAGTTATGTTCTGCGAGTCGTTGATACAACGCAGCCCCAGCCACAAGGCAAGGAAGCTCTTGTTGTAGCTGATAACAGAGAAGCAATAACCAGCTTGATTCTCACTAACAGGTCCTGGGGCAACAGGGACAGGTCTTGCAAATGTCTCTTCATCCCTTCTCTGGTGGTCACTCATCCTGGTGTTAAGGGAAGTCTCAGAGGAAAGGGGTCACTGACATAATAAATCAAAGTGCTAGTTCATTTCCAGTGGGCTGATGGGCTGTGAACTTTGGCTGCTCCAAATGTCTGGCATTCCCCCTTAAAAATAAGAAGGTCTTGAGGTGAGGGACCCACAAAAAAACACATTGTCAAGGCAGTAGTTGCATGTCTAGAGAAGGAGATGATGATGATGAGAGATGATGATGTTATTCTAGATATGTTGCTTTACATAGCAAATCTCTGGGAGCAGTGGTCAATGGCTGGATTCTCTGTGGGAAAGCTCCAAATCCCGTTCTGCCACACTTGAGATGTGGGCCAAGCCTGGGTCTGACTTATATGGAGAGGAAAGTATGTGTATGTGAAAGACAATTGACAGTTGCTCTTAATACCCTGAAAAAAAAGTCCTTCCAATCCTCTGCCCAGCTCCAGAGGTGGACAATAAGCCACAGCTGTGGACTTGTTGTAGCCTGTTTTGTCCAGATCTGTGGAGAAATACAAGATTGTGCAACAGAACTATCTCCCTCGACACTCCTGGTTCTCTCTTCTGTACTCGCTTGTCCAGCAGCAACAGTATTTCCAGAAAGGCATTGTAGGCACTGGCAGGGAATTACAGGCCAAACTCTTAAAACTCCTCCACCCTGGTCTAGCAAGAGCCCCACAGCTGTGGATTATCTGATGCCAACAAAATAAACCAGATGGACAAAATGAATGGAGAGAGGCCAAGCTGGGATGGAAAGCACAGAGCGCCCTCCTGTCTTAATGGGCTTCTGGAAGATGAAGTGCTGCAAGCTGAAAAGAGCCTTCAGCTGCAAAGCTCCCCCTGGTGAAGTGGTAGGGAATGATATATGTGTATACATACATACATATATATATATATATTTTTTTTCTGGGCATTGGCTGTGGCTGTCATTATCGTCTTGAATGCAACAGGACATCATTTTACATATGGGCTGTGCCAAAAGGCTGAGAGAGACCACAGGTGATTCAGACCACTTGTTCGGCATACCCAGCCTCTAGCTTCCTGCAGGTATGGCAACCTACATTTGTGTCTGTAATTCCCTGTTGGCATATCAGGCAGCTGAACTCTGTGGCCCTGAACAGCAGGTGATCTGAATGGCTCCCTGATCTCAATTTGGAGGCTAGGGAAGGTGCCCCAGGACTTCCACTGAACATAAGATGCACCTGCAAAGATGCATGGCATCCATATTGGTGCTGAGAGCTTAACTTGCTTTTGTCCTTGTCTCATATCTTAGCTCCAAGACTGGCTTTCCTCCCAGCACACCAGCAAGGGTGTTTCAAAAGGTAGGGACAGTGTGTCCAGCTCCACAGAACTGCTACAGGGTGCGTTGAGCTGTGCTATACCGGCTTTGCTAAGTGCTGAGTTTCTCACCACCATGAAACATGAGTTGCCATGCCCATCTCCAAAAAAACAAACCACTTGGACCTCAGTCCAGTGCCCTTTCAAGCAGGCCAAGCTGCTTGCGAGTCTGCTTTGGAAGTAATTACTGGACATCCACTACTCTCAATGTGCTGGAAAATCACTGCTGCTGGGAGCAGGTACTGCCCAGACACATTGCACCGTGTTTATGGGGTTCAGTGTGGAGGGGTGGATGCAGTGCGTGCTTGCCAGGGTGTTTATGCCCTTTCTAGGTGTGATCGCCACCTCTGCCATTTGTCCTTTTCTTGCTATCTTTTCCATCCCAAAGCAGCCCGGATTGCTTATAACCCACACGTTACAGTGGCCAACCTGCAAAGAGAGCGCCAGAAAAAGTTAATGTGGAGTTCTGGTCTACTCCCAGGATGCATTTGGGCTGCAGCCCATAATGATATGTATAATTGCAAAGGCCTGCCAAAAAAAGCAGGCTGGATTTAATTGAGTCAACACACTGCTATTAATAATAAAATGGCAGAGACTTTGCTATTAATCACTTGTGCTGGCTTTATCACAGGCAGTCTCGGCTATCTGGCTACCAAACAAGACCTTTAAAAGGTGCAGTGGAAAACTTACTAGTGGGAATACACCTGCTAGCAAAATAAACCTTGTAAAGCAAATGCTTCTTGCAGAGGAATGTGCTTTCTGAAGGGGCAACCTCTTTGGACAGCAAGTGAGGGTACATCAAACGTCTGCGTCCTGCAGCAAAGTCCTCCTAGTGTAACAGCAGATCACCTGGAGGAATCACTTGGCAAATGGTTCATCTTTGGAAAAGGTTATGCTCAAAAAACGACTTTGGGGTGGAAATTCAGGGAGAAATGAATCCTCCGACGAGAGAAACGTAACTGCTGCAGGAATATAAAACAGCCCAGAGAGGAACGTGTCTGTTACTAGGAAATAGAAAACACTGTGTTTGCTAAGGTGTTGAACAGAAAGAAATGCAAAATAACCCACCTAGCACATAAATTGCAGCCTCCCCTCGGCAGGGCTGGGTAAGCTGCTGCTTGTGGGTGGGTGCGGAGCTGCGCGCCCTGCAGCTCGTGCTGCCGGAGAGCGCGCGTGCTTGCGGCGGGAGGAGGTGCCCATCTGCACCCGCGGGCGCCCAGGTCCCGCAGTGCCTCCTTCCAAAGACCTGCCTGCGCTGGGCCATCCGCCTGCAGGGCTGCAGCAAGGCTCCAGCCGTCCGGTGTCTGTGGTCACATCGGCTGCTCGAGGTGCCTCCTCAGGGACGGGGCCCACTGCCTGGGCCAAACCACCGCCCGCCACCAAGTCTTGTGAGGGCGCAGCAAGAGCAGGCTGCAGGTTTGAGCCTCCCCTGGCCAAGGCTGTTGGCAGAGCAAACATGGAAATGGCACCCTCAACCTCCGCCGTTGAGCCGATCTGCTTGCTATGACCGTGCCTGGGAATGAGCTGTGTTGCAAAAGGCTCTGCAATAGGCTTGGAAGCAGCGCTTCTGACCTGGGAACAGGATGTCTCCGTAGGCAGAGCCAAAGAATATAGAGCAGGTAGGAAAGCAAACAAAACAGATACATTATGTAGCTTTGAGGGTAAGACATTGTGAAGCCTAAGAAAATGAGGATGGGGAAAGACGCTTCTAGCAAGCAGTTGGAAGGGCAGGATCCCCTTCTTTTCACATCCAAAATGCCAAAGGAATGGATCTTTTCTTCTCTTGCAGGTTTCCTTCCTGCACAAAGGGGTATGTTTTCTGTGTAGCAATAAAAAAAAAAAAAAAAAAAAAAAAAAAAAAAAAAAAAAAAAAAAAAAAAACCACTACGTGCATCTTGCACCAAATAGTCAAACAGAATAAATCATTTAGCAGGATAAAAGGCCTCTTTCTCCCTGCTATGAATTAGAAAAGGTCCTTAAAGAAGTGTACGGATTAGTCCTCAGAAAGAAAGAGAAAAAGGAAAGAAAGAAAGAAAACAACAAAAACCCAGAAAAAAAAAATCTACTTCCTGCTGTTTTCCTTTTCTCCCCATAAAGTGAGTGTCTTTTCCTCTGAGAAATTCACTTCATTGTTAGAAATAGCCGAAATTGGCTTGCAACTAGTAAAGATGCCAAGAATTTGCACCTTGCTCTGTGACCTAAAGCAAAAATGACATGAACATTGACAAATTTGACAAGGAAATTTGTGCAAAAAACAACTTCTATTTGGCTAGCCAAGCAGCAAATATGTCGGATGATATGCTTTATTAAGCAATCCATTTTTCAGCAATAGCTGCACCATCTGCAAAGGTTAGTGTGCATCAGGCTTTCCACAGAATTTCATCTGCGTCTGCAGCTAGGTGCAACACACGACCACATTTTTCATGTACATACAATTTTGGATGCAAATAGAATACTTGATGAAAGAGGTGACCTTCCGGACTGACTTCCCCCATGCAGTAAAGTCACAGGCGCAGAAGCAGCTGAGGGAAACGTATCTCTGCCTAGAGGGACGGGGGAGCAGGAGAGAGGAAGGAGGGAGAAAGGGAGAAATAAAAAGAGGAGGAAACTTCAAGAAAAAGTGTCTCGCAAAGAGATGGTTTGGCATGTCACATAGCAGAGACTCCACACTTGTACCAGCAAAGGGAGGTGGAAGCGATTCTGTAGCGGCAGCTCTCTTCTGGGTGATATCCATCTCTCATCTTCCAGTGGCTGTCTTGCTATCTGGTGTCGTTGCTTACCCCTGGTCTTTTAGTGGTCCCTTTTTTCACAGCTTACCTTCTGGCCATCACTTCTCAGGGATGGGCCATTTTCTCTAGTGTTGCCACATCTTCTTCCAGCCATCCTTGGCTGTAGGGGGAGGGATGTGTTTTTTAAACCCAAAGAGTTGTTGCTTTCCCACATTGGTTGGCCATATGAATTTTCCCCCTTTTTCTTTGTTTCTTCTTTGAGATGTTATGGTCCTGCCTCTGTGTTTTCCCAAATCCTTTTCCACTAGATGGACACAGTCCTTTTGCATCCTGCCTGCCCTACATTAGGTGGAGTCATCTCTGCTCTAGTCCCTTGTCTTCCTCCCCAAGGGTATGCTGGACACACGACTCCATACGCCTCATTGATGGCTGCTGGTTATAAATTCATGTTCTCAATCCCTACTCAGCTTAGCTGAAGTTGGATGCCATCCCAATGTCTTGCAACTGTCCCTGGTCCAGTGGAAAGTTTAATCTGCCAGTTCATGGCGTGTCGTCCTACAGGGAGAGTTCAGTTGAGTGCAGCTCCGCACTGCACACAGAGAAGCTCATTAGCAGGACATGGTAGTGTCTGATGACACTGTGGTCCAAGAAGGCCTCATTAGGCACAAAATGTTTTCTGCGGCTCTCTGAGATTTCCTAGTAACTTCAGGAATTCAGATATAGTTACCACAGGGGCATGGGTGAAATGGGGGGCCAAAGATGCACTCTCCAAGGACTATGTCCCATCTGTGTCTTTTAGAGTAGTAGTTTTTGGACAAAGCCTTCAATTCTTTTGTAATTAGCCTTGGATCCTCGCTACAGAGATGCAGATGCCATCGGCTGGGCCTGGCAGACACACTCTCCCCTGGTTGGCTACTAAGTGGTGGTAAGTGATGAATGTTAAACTTAACAAGAGGGCTTACAGATTTACGTAAGGGTTTTACTGCCTGCCAGGCATAAACGATGGAGCAGCTTTGATCTTTAGGGGGATCAGTGCTGGAAGTGATTTAAACTAAAGTTAATAAAACTGCTTAAAACTGTACTCAGCAGTCCCACAGGCTGAGGAGGCTCTAGTGGTCACTTGACTGTTCTAAGTAAAAATTGTTCACATTTATGAGGGAGATCAAATCCCACTGCTGTTAATTGTGTTTCTAGCTGAATAATAAATGGTATCTTCCAAGAGTCTTACAGGTCTGTACCTACATACCTTGCAGATCCAAAGTCTGCTTGAGCCACTGTTTTTTTTTATCTCCAGATGCCAAAAATGGCAGAGCTCTTGGTATTTTTTTTTCTTATTCTCTATTCATTGCATATTCTCCAACCCAGATCTAATCTCATTACTATTTTGTAAAGTGTTACTTGCTAACGTTGGTGCTTTTTTATTTTGCCATCAAGTGGGACCTTCGTTTTCTTTTGCCTTGGGGCTTCGCTGGGTACCAGTGAGAAGTCAATGCTATAAAAGTTAAAACTTCATTGGCTCCGTGTTGGATTTTGCCACCAATTACCTTTTGAAAGAAGACATCGTGAAAGTGTGTTCACAGGTTTTATGAGCGGTCCTGGTATGTGTTCGTTCATCCCTCTGTGTGATGGACATAAAAGCAGCTCTTTTGCGACTGCCACAGAGAAGTTGCTGGGTTTTACTGACATCCCTGTATCAGCCCAGCCCATTATGCTTAAAAGGGGGATCAAATTCCATCAGCCAGCGGTGAGGCAGCTCTATAACAAACCGCATCCTCCAGGATTCCCACAAATCCGTCCCTACGTGCCAGCGGTTCATGCCATTGGCCTGAGTCACCAGACTCTTCCTCTGCAGCCACCAAATAAATGGCAGAGATCCTACTATTGCCACAAGTTTTTCTTATGCTCCATCCATTTCCTAGAATCCCTTAAACTAGTACCAGAACGCACGCTGTCTGCTTCGTAACAAAACGAATACTGTCTCCGACAGCCTCTCTAGAAATCTGTGATTGGCAGCCACTGAAATTGAATTAGCAGTAACTCACCACGGGTAAAAATAAATACTTTTTTTGTTCTTTTTTTTCAGCCCAGTGCACTGTTAGTCCATGCAGCTCCTAAGCGCAACAATTTGATGAGGCCATGATCTTGGAAGGGTACAAAAGGAGATGAGCTACTTCACATGGATCACAAGGAGAGCCAGAATTATAAAGGTCTATACAAGTCAGGGATGGGATTTGATGTGTGGAAGGAGCCAGCTGAAAACTGCAAGTGTTTGGGAGGAAGCTGCATGGGAATCTTATTACTTGTACCTTGTTATATAATTACCTCTTGCAGAGTTGTTTTTTTGTTTTGTTTTGTTTTCTCTCTGAATTGCAGGCACTGTTGGAGACAGGTCATGGGCTTAGTCAGGCTGCTGGCTGGACAGCCTGGTATTTCCTGCATTCCAAGGATCCTCTCATATCCCTTCCTCCTGTCTTTGCCCTGCTGTTGAGTCTCGCTACAAGGGATGTTACTATGTCTGAGAGTGTTGTGTGATTCCTACAGCTCCTAGGGATATTTTCCAGTTACCCCTGGTAAACTCCTCACAATCCTGTAGTATTTTCTAAATCTCCAGGGGACTGAGGGTCATCCCTCACCTTACATAAAATTGATATAAATTGATAATGGTACAATGAAATCCATCAAGAGGAAAGAGTTCTGTTTTGATTAAAATGAAGAGAAAATTTAGATCTGTATTTTGGTTGTGGTTTCTTGTAAACTTTCCTTACATCACTGAATTGCTTTGGCAAAGATCTCCAACAGTATTTTGAAGTCTCCTATCCCATCCCATAAACTTGCTACTAGATTCAGTAAACTCCAATTTCAGGTGTTTCTTCTGTGTTTCCATGGAGTTTCTTCATGCTTGGTCTTGTCAGTGCTCTTGCTCATCTTGCCCCATGGCTGTGTTTTTGTGGGACCACAAATGTTGTCTTGGAGAGGAGGGCAGGGACCCACCTAACAGGAGAACCTCTGTGGCTCGAGTTCATTCCTCACCCACATACGTGGGTTTGTGAAGAGTCGCTCTGGGGAGAATAACTAGATTCGTGTCATTAGATTGTGGCTCTTAATTTCTGTTTTTGCTTGCCCAGTCTCCTCTAACATGGACTTGTTTCCAGTAGCCTCCCTACTTGCTCGAAAAAGTTGTCTGACGCTCCTGGAGGCCTGAAGGATCGGGCACATTATATCCCAATTCTCCTTTGAGCCTTGGCCTCTATTCTCAGCTCATTTTTTTGCCCCTGGTTTCCTTCCTGTCCTGCAGTGTTAAGTCGGAGCACTAAAGTGTTCAGACAGGATAAATCAATGGGTGTCTGCTGAGTTACACCTTTGGAAGACTGTCCTTGGGCAGAGAGCACAGCATTCTCCAACAAGGGAGTCTCTTTAAAAGAAACCACAGGCAGGTATTTCAGCCCAGTTAGCTGGACATTCAATTATGCCTTTTGCTACAGAGTAAAACCAGTTTTTCCAAAGGATACCGGTAGCAGCCTCTTAAAAAAGGAGTTGTGGCCCCTCCCCGGTGACCTTTCCTTGTCAAACGCTACATGCTGTGATGTTCCTACACAATAGAGAACACTCTGGTCTCTGTGTACTTGGCAAAGGAAGAAATGGCTTTTTTAATCTCATTGCATGAATTATTGGCAAAACGTTTGAAGTGGCTCCAAGATTTCTCTCTGACTGACTTGCATTTTCTCAGGAGATTTGTGTAGTTTGGGAGTTTGGAACGTGTAACGGAGTAACTCAGAAAGCATTTGCTACCTTTTGAAAGGCTGCTGTGTCCTTGCAGAGAGCTGCTTCATGCGCTGCACCGGTGTCGCTTTGCAGAGGACGAGGCTTGTTGGACGCCGCCCGCCAAGCGCCCTCGAAGGGTTCCTGCCCCTGCGGCTGCCCCCGGGTGCCGCGGGCCCTGGCGGCAGCGCCCGTGCTGTGCGCGCGGCGCC
>VZSV01000234.1:757556-815056 GCA_013398735.1 Nothocercus julius
AAAAAAAAAAAAAAAAAAAAAAAAAAAAAAAAAGAGAGAGAGAGAGAGAAGTGGTTTAAGGGAGAAAATGTGTATGTGGATAGGAGGGAAGGAGTGAGGGAAAAAATGAAGGAGAGGGGAGGGAAAAAAACGGAAGAGAGGAAGAGTGTGTTGCAGGGAGTGGGCCACTCCGCTTGGTAATGGTGGGTTGTGATAGACAGGAGCAGGGACCCCGCGTGGACTCATCCATCAATGGGAGAAGAAATCATGAGCAGTTTGGCTGGTGTTAACTTACTGGGAGGAAATTGAATTCTGATGAAAGTACGAGAGGAAATTGGCACAAAGCATCAGAAAGGGCAGCAGAGGCCAGAGCAGGGCAAACAATGAGCGTAATAGCCAAGTTCCCAGTGCTTGAAATTAGCACCGGGGAGGGGAGCATGGGGGCCGCAAAGTGTCACTCATAAACTCTCCGGGCAAACATCCCGCCTCCGGCACTGCCCGCCTGGCGCGGAGTCGGCCCTGTCCCCATCCCCGTCCCCTCCAGCGCGGCCCGTGTGAGCGAGGAGGCGACGGCGCCGCCCGGCGCAGCAGGGGCCAGCAGGGAGCCAGGCCGCGATGCCCGCGGGGAGGCCGGAGCCCCTTGCCTGGCTGCATCTCCTCGGGGCGGCCACCCCTGCTGGGTGCAACGCGGCCGCCAGCCGCTCCTGCCCTGCTCCCCCAAGGGGAGCGCTCCCCTTGCTCTCGCCGGGCGCGCGGCGCCGCGCTGCACTGCGGGGCGGCTGTGCTGCCCTAGCAGGAGACCGCGCGTGCAGGGCGAGGAAGCCGTCACCGGTGCAGTCCCGGGGCCAATATTTGTTCCTGTTAGTTGTTGATCTGGGACCGGCAGCCACTGTGAGTTTGAACCTCTTACTCCACGCTCTGCTCGGTCTGAGCTTTGCTTTTGGTATCCTCCTCCCTGCAAAATGTGCCCGTTTCAAAAGCAAGCTCAGCAGAGCTGGAGATCAGCCCTGGGTTTGTTATCTTGTATTTCTAGAAGTCTCTAGATCTCAGGGACTCCTGCAGAGGATTCCTTTCGGTGATCTGCTGATACAAATGTCTGTGATTCGTAAATGAAACTGAAGCTGCTTGCTTGATGTCAGCCACCGAACAGCGATAGGACTCAGTCACAGCCTCTCTTCACCACAGGCTCACGGTTGTTTCTGAACATGGATCCTACAGCTGAAGTGGTCTTGGTCCCATCACCAGCCACCTGACTGCAGTTCTTGATCCTGGGCTTAAATATGTGCAGGCAAAATTCTGGTCCACTTCAGTGCACAACGGTGTCTCCTTGGCTTTTGCATTCATTTCCCTGGAGTGAATAAATCATTTCTAAGCACCCGTTCCCATGGAAGAAGTTGATTTCTTCCTCCTATATCCATGATGAACAAGGATACTCACATTATTTCTTATTATTTGGGTGCACACAATGTGCACTTCACTTTGAAGCATGAACATATTATTTATCTTTCGCGACTCCAAGGAGTGGCTCCACAATGCACTTTGTGGCATTGTTACCTGTTTAATGTTCAAACAAAAACGTATGTCAGTCTCTTTGTGCTGCTCTGCCGTGCCGAGGCGCCGGCTGGCACTGCGGCTCTGTCGCAGGGGACGTGGTGGGTGCCCGCACGGCGCAGGGAATGGCCCCGGCTCCCAGCAGAAAGGCTCCGGGGGCCGCACTAGGGTTATCACGGAGACCGTTCAGGTCTCTCTTCGCTGCCGGGCGAGGCAGCGTCTGCGGCGGAGCGAGCGCCGTGGCCGCAGGGACCCCGCTGCTTGGGGGCCTCCTGGCAGCCCTCGCGCCGCAGCAGGGCCTGTGAGTCCCATGCGAACGCGGCACCAAGGCAATTTCGGTGCAAGTGATAGTGAGGGGTTTGGTGAGCGCTGTCACCATCATTATTCGTCCGGTCGATAAGATGCAGGATACTGAGAGTCACAGCGGTTTGGGGGATGAAGACTGGCTTAACTGCAGCCACCAGGTCTCTCACGTCTCTGCGGTCCATGGAGACACAGGCCGCCTTCGTGTGTGCCCTTCCCAGAGCTGCCTCCCATGCATCCAAACAAACAGGGAGGGGAGGCAGAGGGAGCCTGTGTGTCACAACCGGCTCTGCGAGGGAGGAGCCGCAGCATCCGCAGGAGGGCCTGAGGTGAAACCCAACATCAAAGGCAGGAGGCTGTCAGCACATTTAACTTTACTGAAACCCTTCTCCTAATAAAAAGGGAATGACCTCGTTACTACGGACACTAACAGTTCCCAGGGGAACACCGGGAAACTGCTGCCTGCACTTTTAATATTCACTTTACAAACAAATGGGAAACCTTGAAATAATTTCAGTGTTGTTCTTGGCAAGTTGTTACAATGTTGTGTCCTTATAAAAATCATTTCGGAATTTATGTAGTGTGAGTTTACTTTTCACCCTCTGCTTTGCCTTGCTATCAATCTCCCTCTCCCTCCCTCCCTCCCTCCCTCCCACTGCTGAGTGCCTGGAGGAGAACGCAGGACACCCAGAAAGAGAAGGGCCGGCAGCTTCAGCAGGAGGCACTAGCTGGCTTGGCTTTGGCTGCTGAGAGAGGACCAGTTTCTGGAGTAGAAAACAGGTCCTGGAAAAGGCTGCTTGTTTTTTAACTTTTGTGGTTCTCATGTCACCTGTTTTTCTAGGTATTTGCTTGGCTTCACTTTACCCCTGATTCGGTTTTAGTCTGAGCTCAAGATCTCTGACTACTAGCTGTGGTGCATATGGCCGATTCCCACTCGGCTCTAGGCTGTTGAGCAAAAGGATGAAGAGGAGAATGTAGCAGTGGTGCGTGGGCTGTGGGGATGACATCATTCATTGGGACTCCAGGTGTCTAAAAACTGTATGAAACAATTTGCGAAGGGCACATTTAGGCAATTTTGAAGGAAACCATTATCTGCCGTGAGTGGGAATAGGCAGATGGCTTTATACTCGTATGAACTGTTGACCAAAAGCTGGGATTTGCAGTTGTGAGCTATGCAAGAACCCCAAGCAGCTCTTTTCACATCTACATCCACCTCTGTGGACACCTGAGAACAGATCTTTGCACTCCCCATAATCCTGCCATGCTCCTGGTGTGGGCCCGGCTCAGAGCCAGCGGACACCAAGCCAACGGGCTCACCCGTCCGCTGCGCTCCGGTCGTGCTGCGCCGCCTCTCCTTGCGCCAGCTGAACATCGCTAATAGTGATGTGGAGCTGACCTTCTTTTTCCTGATCTCCTTTCTTCTTCCCTAGTATTACCACGGCAATGGACAAGATCTATTCTGAAGGTCTGTCACTGTTTAGTGCAGAAAATGCTGACTTCTTCTGGACGGCATGGTTCCTGGAAAGTGCAGAGGAGGTGCTCCTTGAAGTGCTCAGCATTTTGGTCACCACAGTTTTGAATGGTTTTAGCGGCTTAAGCCCAGGGTAGTTAGTTGTAGAGTTCAGTGGAGGGAGCACTGCAAAGGGATCCAGGTGATCTTGGGTCCACTTCTACTTTGCAACCTGAATTTCATGGAGCTGGAAATTTTATCTCCTTTGTAGACACCTTTGAGGATTGTGGACTAAACGCTACAGGAAAAGCCAGCTCTTAATGCAGACAGATGGGACAAATTTCTCTGTGATTGAATGATGTAAATAAATTGTCTTGAGTAAATGAGAAGGGAATTATCTTGTATTAAACGTCAGAGCCAATGATAAGAGTCAATGAAATGCTGTTTTGTAAGAGGTCCTAGGCATTCCTATAGAGACCTGCTTAACCAGGGTTCTCTCTTGAGTTGTTCTGGCATATCTGTTTATTCTGATTCTGTTATGAACGATTTCATGTAAATGCTAGTGGAAATTTGAAGATGTTGATAAAAGTTTTTGTGAAATCAAAATAAAAATCATACAGAGGAAGATGCCGAGAAGTGCAGGTGCCTGTTTGTGCACATGCCCATATGTCTGTAAACATCTGCTAGTGCCACATGCACTTCTGAGTCTTTGGTGGGACACATCACCACAGCTCAGCCCCAGGGAACTGTAGGCTCACATCATTACCAGCAAGCAAAGAGTAGGAGAGTGGACTTGCACAGCCCATCCCCATCGACTTCACTGAATTCCTAGACATACTTCTCTATGCACAGCTAACCTCCAGCAAAGACATAGTTAAGTAAATTCAAAAACGGCCATATATGTGCCCAGAATTGCAAGCGCATGTAAGCCTGCAAAGGGTCGTGTGCTGCAGCATAAGGAAGGAGGGCTTGAAACCAACAGTCCAGAGAGCGAGAGTAGGAAATCTGAGGCCACCTCTTGACTCTGCTACAGATTTTCTTTATGTCCTTGACCAAGTTGCCTAATCTCTCCGTGTCTCTTTTCCCCAGCTAAGTCAAGGAGACAATGATACCTCCTTATTAGTCTTGTACTGGCAGGCTGTGAACAGAGAGGGCTTGACTCTCTCTGTGTTGGTACAGTTCTGCACATAAGAGAGTCTGGATCAGAACTGCTTGGACCTGCTGTCAGTCCTAAAAGTAATATTAAATACCAGAACTAAGGAAAAAAAAAAGAACTCTTGGATTTTTTGTTAATTTTGAGATGGTGTAAATGTTTTGAATGAAATGTTTGCCTTTTTATTGCAAGTTCTAACTTCTCCTTTGTTTGCTTCTTAGACCGTTGAAGTTCAAAACACTTAGCCCTGCGCTTCAAATCGCGAGAGCATCCATTTCAAGCAACAGCTAGCTACCCATTTGGATTATCTTCTGGGTCGCTTTTGGGTTTTTCTTCCTTCAACCAAAATAATTCTGCCATGCCTGGCAAAAGTGATGTAGTCCAGCCAGCTGCAATTTTTCAGAGAAAACTCATTGCTGGATAGTTCCTCGCGAGGCTATAGGAGAGGACAGCTTTGTGTAACCTCTTACACTGTATCTGAAGGAAGTTTGCCCTCCTCCCTGCTCTGACCACTATCTGTAAGAGCGCTGGGCACTGAGTGAACCTGCAGCAAGACACCGTCTGTGAGCAGGTAAGAACCAGTCTCCTCGGTCAGACTCTGCTATTCTCTGGACAAGCCTTCTGCATTTCTAGGTGGGACAGCGTGGCCTCTTTAACCCCATCCCTGGATCAGTGCTCCCAAATTAGTGTAATCACCCCACCCAAATTAAGCAAGCAGCTCCTGGCTCTCGCTGTACAGTCCAGCCTTGGGCATCCCCGCTCAGCCTGATGCCTGCATCCCCCTCTTCCTCCCTCTCCCCTGAAGCCCCCTGCTTGTGGGCTCCTTGATATTTTCCAGTCCTTCCCTAATGAGCACTGCAGAATTACAGCTAATTAAGGATGTAAATGATGCTGGAGAGAGAAAGAAAGAGAGAGAGGGAGAGGATGGGAAGGGGCGGGGGGGGGAGGGCAGCTACTTGCTGTGTGCAACTCTGCAGTAAAGTGTCTCCTACCTCAGCAGAAAAGTTATCATGGGAGACAATGTCAACTTTACAGGGGGGGAGGGCTCTCTAAGCGCCTCCATCCCCGCCTGTAATAGCTGCTGCCTCTCTTTTATGTGTCAGCTCTGCAGATGCTGATGTCCTCCCTCCCAAACGCTGCTTTGTCAGCTGGTGCTGTCACAGCGCCCTGGGTCTCTCTCCCTCGCTGCCTGCTGCTCTTGCCTTCCTGCGCTGTGGGTGCGGAGGGCTCTAGGGGCTGCCGGCGCCTTCCCAAACCCGTGGGAGCACCGCGGCGGGGTGACGGTCACCCTCCTCCTTGACACCAGGCTTAGGCTCTCTGGGTCCTCAGCGAAGACATAGATTGAGGTCCCTCTCCACGGGGACAGAAGGTGTGAGCCAAAGTCCACCTCTGTCTAGGGGACACAGACCAGGGCTTCGGGGCCGGCAGGTTTTGGTCCCTGTCCTCCTAGGCACTAACATGAGGAGCAACGACTGCCCAGCTCTCCATGCTGCCGCCACCAGCGTCGGCACTCGGCCACCGCTCCCCTTGGCCACCAGGGCCAAACCCGCTCTCTCCGCTGTGCCGGATGGTGGCCCGAGAAGATGTGCCATGTGGGTGGCTTGTTCCGTCGAGCGGCACCAGCCGCTCAGCCCAGGGAGCCCAAACAAGAGGCCCGAGTGCCCCCGGGCCGGCCTCCGCAGAGCAAGCCTGCGGCGCCCGAGCCCGCGTGGCGGCCGTACCTGCCCAGCCGTACCTGCCCGGGCCGTCTCGCCGTGCGGCCCCGACGGGTGGCCCGGCTGCTTCATTTTGGGAATCACTCATGACTCCAGAGTGGCTGGGAGGTTGTGGGGGGAGAAGGACAAGGGACAAGTCCCGCTGGACTCTGCCGAGGTGACTTCAGCTGCCAGGGCTGGCTGGTCTCCGGGGATGATCCCGGCGCACCGGTAGGAGCTGGTGGCCGCAGGCCGAGTGGGACCGTGCGGAGGGGAGCGGGACTTGTCCTGCCAGGCTGCTCGTCCCTGTCTGCTCCCGGGAGCGGGGCTGGCTGCCGGCGGGCGCGCCTCGAGGAGGCGGCTCCGGCGGCCCCGAGCAGCTGTTCCATTCCCTTCCAGCGTCGCCGCGTGCACTCGGAGCGCGCCGGTGCCCATCGGCACATTTCTCCGCACATCGCCCGGACCAATGGGTTGTAAAGGCACGTCCGTCCCCGCGCCGCGGCCGCCCTGTCCGTCCGCCTGCCTGTCCGGGGGCGGCCCGTGCGTCACGGGCCAAGCGGCGATGGCATCCGGCAGCCCCGGTGGCGGCGGCAGCCGCGGGTTTTGTTGTTGTTTCCCCAGATCGCTGTGCAATATATTCCAATTTTTTTTCTTGTCATTAAGCCAGTGCCTCGGAGATGATGATGTAGTCCCTATGTGGGCCGCAGAAAGCACTTCGAGCCGTGCTGGAGTCGTGCTGGGTGGCTCTGATAGCAGAGCTAATGGGAGCGAATGGGATGCAACGAACTGTTCTAATGACACCAGCCAGGGAAGAGACAACAGTAAGAATAAATAAATGTTAACTATTTTCCTCTTCCAGACATTTGCATCTATTGCCATTAAGTTCATTTAAATAAGAGAGAGAGCGAGAGAGAAGGGGAAACTTACTACTACTCTTAATAACGAGTGCCTAAAAATAAATTAGGATGCTGGGATGCACTTAAGGCATTTTAAAAATAAGTCTGATTTTTCCCCCCTTCTCTCTCTCTTTTTTTTTTTTAAAGTGTTGGAGGGTTTTAATTTGGACCGAGTAATTTTGGTGCAAACGCTTGGGCGCCTTTCGTTGGGAAATTGGGAGGAATGCAAACAAGATTTCACTTCATTAAACAGGGGCAAACAGTAGAGAAATTGCACTTACTTATGGAAATGACTTTTAAACATGAACAGCATTTACTTGCATTGCCTTGTGCTGATTTTTTTTTAAAAAAGATTATACATGTGAATAATTCACTGCGGGCCAATTAGATGATGACTTCATTTTTAACCTCTCTTCCTTGCCATCTTGCTGGCTGTCCCTTTCATTGCAATTTCCACCCTCTTCCTTCCCTTCAATAAATTAATAAAGATCAAATAATCCCTCTCCCTGCCATGCCAAGAATTAGCTTCTTGGAAAGGGTGTAGAAGGAGAGATCAGAGGATCACGGTCCCTGCCGAACTGCCCCAGGATAAAGTAGGATTACCTGTGTGGGATTTCTGCAAGCAAACAATTGAATGAGGGAAAGGGGATGAGGGACAGAAAGAGCTCTGCGCTCTCCGCACGCAGGAGCAGGTGCCGGAGGGAGGCCGAGCGCTGTGCGTGGCTCCGTGGACGTGAGCAGGATCGCCGCGCGGCGCCTGCGCCGCCGGGCTGCGGGCAGCGCTCCGAGCCACGCAGCGCTCAAGGCAGCTCCTTCAGCGTCCCAAGGGCTACGGGCGGCAAAGACCACCGTCTGAGCCCAGGCAGGCTGGAAAGGATGTGCGAGGAGCCGGAGCAGGGTGGCTCCCTGACTTTCGGAGCAGTCCATGGGAAGTACACAGCAAGGACATCAGCAGAGAGAGAGAATTCTCCATGAGGCCACTCTTTTTTTTTTTTTTTTTCCCTATTTAACAGATGGGTGAGAGGAAAAAAAAAAAACACAGATCGAGTGTTCTTGCTGTCACTACCCCACGTGTCAGCTCAACATGGAAAGCAGACTGCAGGGTTTCACTACAGCAGGATTGGCTGAATCTTTTGGGGTGTTGGGAGGAAGGAGCTCCAAAAGAGAATGACTCCCTCTGATCTACACTTTGCTGCTTCTGCATTTCATCAGACGCCTGCCAACTTACAATGAGCATTGGGAGACTCTGTGCACGCAAATCCCAGTCGCACAAATAGAAAGACAATAGTCATCCTCAAACTAGGTTTTTCCAAATAAGGAACTCTACTGTAGGTGTTTGCAGTAATTCAAATATGTCTGTCATAGCCACCAAGAGCACAATAACAAAATATATAATTAGCTTATCATAAAAGATCAGCTGATCTATCTGTGTTTTTTTATGTGGCATTTACCTGTGTTTCCTGTCTAGCTCTTGTCTTGCTCCTGCGTGCTGGAGTAAGACCCACTCTGCTGGAAAAAAACAGGAGTTGCAGAGAGTCCGGGGCATCATCTGGATGCTCAGTGAGTAAACTGAAGTCTTGCTTTACTCCCAGCGACCACCTCATCAGTTTGGCTTGGGAACCACCACAAGGGCGCATCCCCGGGCCAGCTGGCACTGCAGAAACGTGTTTATTCCAGCAGACAGGGTAACTGAACTGCGGGCAGAGCTGCAAGGTCCGTCTGGGACACTGGGTGGGGAATGAGGGGGAAACCCTCGCCATATTCCTCCAGGAGCTCTTCTCCTGCCACCTTCCCAGCCGGCTCCCTGTGAACTCTTTCCTGGGGCACTTCATGGTTATTTTGCCAGTGTGCTTCCTTTCTCATGAGATCAGTTTCCCAGCCTTTCTGAGCTTCAGCCTTCAGCATTTTTATGGCCTCTTAACTGATTACAGTTTTAGTGGGGAGGAGGAGGCTACAAACGATGACCTGTGATTTCCAGGGAAGGGGAGAACAAGGAAACTTCAAGCAGCAGGGCCTCCTGCTGGGAACGGCCCATTTTAGAGCCCTTGTGTCAATTATGGTATCCAAAGGCACTTCCCCACTCTATTTATTTACCCTGGGGAACCCCGGCATGGCCCTGCCGAATTCCAGGCCAAACAAATCCCCTGTCCTAGCAATGGGAAAAGGGTTTTCAGCCCAAGCTTAGCAACTTTACACTACCCATTTCAGAATCAATCTACAACATCCGTCCCTGAGCTCTAGAAAACAAGTTCCCTCTCCCAGACAGAATTACCCCCGTCAGACCCCTCTGGCTGCTGTTTTACATGTCATCCTCCAACCGGGGTTGTGACACAGAGGAGCAGAGCACCACACTGGGAGCAGTGAGTCCTGGTTTACATCGGTGTCCTGTGATGTTTGCACCCAGGAGCATGTGATAAGACCTCAGAGCAGGACCTGATGATAATTCTTCACCTAGAACAAAGATTTTGTTGCCCCTCCCTGTCTGCAGTGCTCTAGATGGGGCACGTGTGTCTAATGTTGATTTGGGACAGGGCGAAGGAAAGTCTGAACTCCTTTCTCTAGAGGGTGGCAGGAAAGAAACAGGCAAGAAAAAGTGCATCAGAAAAGGACTATACCATTGCAGACAGCTTTTTTTTTTTTTTTTCATGCACTTGCCCATTCCTGAAGAACGCAGCCATGGTTTATGAGGGAGGTCCAACCCTCTTTATCCTTGGTCAGAGATCTGGGTGGGTTCATTGGAAGCAGACAGTATTCCCTCGCAGGGTAGAGGCTAACGTCAGCACTGAGTGAGCCCTATGTTCCTCAGGAGTGGCTCAGAAAAACTCACAGAACAATGACTACCATGCTGTGAGCAAAGCAGCCCGCAGGAAAGCTGGCGGACCTCCACGGTGTTCCGCGGGCAGGGAGCTTTATGGCTGTGTATTCACCACGCTGGAGCAGGCGAAGGTTTAAAGCACACGGCAAAGGGATAGCCAGGTTTCTGGTTTAGTGTCATGCCATGGCAGTGCACTGGGCAGAAGAAACGTGAACAAGCTCCTCTACCCTGGAAGCGCTGCCGTAGCTCCCTTCAGCACTGGCCTAGCCAGTATGAGTGGCTCACAGTGCAACTCGCGCAGCTGGCCGGTGCTGCAAATGCTCAGACAGCAGCAATCCCAGACACACTGTCATTTGGCTCTGTGCCTGTTGCTACTGGCTTTTGTGTAGGTGTCAGGACATTACCCCCCACGCTGGGACATTTGGGACATCTATTCCTGAAGCACTCCAAGGTGCACACTTTTATCCTGAAATTTCCACAGTAGGAGTTGTTGAGAGACATGTCTCTCTCAACAGCTCCATGCAGAGATAAACCCAAAACCACCAGCAATGAGAGAGCATGTTGTGTGCAGAATCTCTCTGCAGGAGAGGCACTTCCATCTGCTACACACCTCTGGAATCTGGGAATAGGACCCTATGGGCAGCTTGGTACCTCCATTGACCTCAGCAGGCTTAACACCAGAGAGAACTTCAGTTCCATACGCTTATCAACCTGCTTTCCCAGGAGTATTTTCTGGCCCAAGGCCTACCTGAAGTAGGCACCTGTCACAGGGAGGCCTTGGCTGCAGCACTTGGTGATGGGCACCATCGTGTTGCGCTGTCTGGAGAGCACCTAGTATCAGGAGTCTGGGTGGCTGCCAATCACTCCTGTGTCTACCAGTGCGCTTCTGAAAACTGATCTTCCATTAAAAGAAGCTGCAGTTTTCTAGGGTTTTGTAATAAAGCTGAAATATTTAGCTTACAGTAGAAAAATAATAATAAAAAAGTTTTCTTGGAAAATTTTGGAAGGAAATATGGCAAGAGTAAATTCTAAACACACCATTAGTGGTTCACAGCATGTAGACTATGTTTGTTTTATTTAGGGGTTGAAGCTCCTGACTGGGAAGTATAGAAATGCTGCACTACATTTCACTTGTCAAATTTAGAGCAAGGAGACTCTGCTATTAGTTACTCACTGTAAATGATGATTTACTTCTGTAAATGATGAAGCCATGGTGATACTGGCTCTTATATTGTGTATTAGTTGATATTAGAGGAGCACACATCTTCACAGATGCCTTCTGTCTCCTCTTCCTGCATCTCCTTCCAAAAGACAGATCAATTTTTTTATTAACCTTGTACAAATATGAGGATACCAAGACTTGGGGATGGGACTAGTCTTGCCCAAGGTGGCACTGTGGAATTTATCATTGCAAGGGTCACTTCTCAGTTGCTGTGTGTCGTAAAGAAAAAAAACATGGTCCAATATAACAAGCTGAATCACCATCACTGCTGTGTTTCAGATCCACTCTTAACTCACCAAATTCCCTTGCCGTCTCTTTGACAAGCAAAAGTGGTGGAGAAGGAGCCCAAAGCCACTTCTGGTGCCACAGAATGAAGTCCTTGGAAGGTGAGAAACCTGGCTATGCTTCTGAGATGATACAGCAAGTTGTGGCACAGCCACGCAGTGCCCCATTGCCATTGTCCTGAGGTCACCTGTAAAGAAGCAAGGAAGTCATGGGAAAGCCCCAGGGGGAAAGAGCAGTCATTTCCCTGGGGCCTGGCTGGGGGGATGAGGAGGACACCAAAGTGCCGGGGTGGCCATGGAGTAACAAACCCCTTCTCCATCATCCATTCTGTTTTTTTTCCACTCTTCGGGTCCTACTCCCCGCTTTGCTCCCCCTCCCCCCAGCTCGCCTGGTAATTCAGGAAGAGGAGGCCAAGGAGAGTAATACTGTGTTGGAGATAGGACTGGAAGGGCAGTAATTTAGAATCAGAGGCTTATAGTATTATTGCCTGCAAAGCCATTCATGGGAAATGATTCCCCCCATCCCCATTCCTCCCCCCTGCCCGCTCTCCTTGCTCTGCAATAACAATAACAGAAATGCCTTCAGGAGGCTTTCCTACTCAAAATGCAGGCAAAGGAGTGCGTTCCTCCGCAACCCCTCTTCTTTCCCTTCTCTTCCCCCTCCTGCTCTCACTTGTCCCCCCCTGCCTCCAAGCCTAACCGCCGCTCCCTCCCTTCTCCCTCCCCCCACCACAGGATAAAAAAATAAAAATAATAATAGGGGTAATAAGAGAGGAGGTAATGGAACGTTCTCCAACTGGGCACATGTCAGAAGCCATTATATGTGGTGCAGATTTGCATAATTCAAGAAGCATCAAATTAAATTTGCATAATTCCTTTGATTACACTTGTTATTAAATGTAAGTGACATTGATTTACAAAATGGCCCAATATAAGGTTAATAGCAAATGTCACCTTCCAGCAGGGTGAATAGGGTGCGTGTGTGGTGGTGGTGGTGCTGGAGGAGGGGGAGCGGGCCCGGGGAGGAAGGCGGGCAGACAATTGATTTCTGCTCTTCTCTCTTCCTTAAAGGGCTCAGGGCTCCTTTGCAAAGGAGCCCTCGGCTTTCTGAGGGCTGCACTCGGGTTTCATGTGGACACAATGCAATTAGGATCGCCTGCCAAGTGGAGTTAATGTGCGATGCTATCATGGCCCCGCTCCGCGCCGAGGCTCCGCGAGCCCCTCCGAGCTGGCGTGGGGCTTCTGCAGGAAGAGCTCTGAAGGGGAGGCAGCCAAGTCAGGGGAAGTTCAGTGGCAGAGCAGGAAGGGACGCGGAGAGCCCAAAGCTGCTCGTTGAGAGAGGCAGGCCCAGGTGGGAAATGCGCCTGGGAAGGCAACCTCCTTGGAAAGCTAATTTTTAAGAATCGTGCTTGAGCTGGACCCAAAAATGCATTTGTGGTGATGGCAGTGTATCGCGCCACAGCTCAAAAAGAAGCAGGATGAGGGGTGATACAGGCTCTGTGCCATCCTCCCCTCTCTCACTCTGGCATGACAGGACCCGGATAAAGCGCTGCCAGAGTTCCTGAGGAGTTACAGCAGTAATAACCCTTATTTGCTAAGATGGACCTCAGACCACATGCGCGCTTGCCCAAGTGGATGCCATCTCTGTATGTCTTTTTGCCTCTCTCTTGCTATGTAAGCTTCTCCAACCAGGAATGTGATTTCCTGCTCAGAAACCAACTGGTAATTTGTGTGAGCACCCCAGAGCCGCACTGATAAAATAAAGTTAGGCTCCTACTGCAACTGTGCAAAGAGCAGACCTACTAGTCAAAGGCAGTTTCAAAGACACTCACAGAGGACAATAACTTAGTTTTGGTTCTCCCAAAACACTTTTTTTTTTTTTTTTTTTGTAAATCAAGAGGATGTGGGAGAAAGAAAATCATCATTCTGATTAAACAAACTGTCTTGTTCAATGTGAAGACAAATGCTGCATTTCGTGGCTGAGCTTTGTAAACACTGTGTAATAGCATCCAAATAAATTTAGAGAGAAATTGTCATTCTGAATCAAAAGACGAGAGGGACCTTTTTGAAAAATGTTAAAAGAGATTGTGACTAGTTTTCAAGAACGGATTTTTCTAAGGCTTTTTCTTTTTTTTTTTTCCTTACTTTGAGCAATACCAGCTTCTGAAAGTGTCAGGAATTCACAAGATGTTCCAGACAGCTCAGAAGTTCAATTTTCAATGAAGAAGTGTCCCAAGGAAAAATACCTCTCAGCTGTCCTGTCCCTTCCCTGTGAAACAGGTGAGCGCCAGCAGTGCCTGGGGAAACGTCTCCATAAGAATCTGACCACAGTTGTGCAGTGGCAGAGGTGGGTTCCTGCGTTGTGCATCCTGCCTTGAACCTGTGTGCATGTCTGGGCTAGGCAGACCTGAATTCTGCGAGGCCAGGGGCCTTGCTGTGAGAGAGATGCAGTTTTCTGACCTTTAATATGGGGTGTGTGGGATTTCCAAAGCGATGGATGACAACTGCTGCAAGGGTTGCATCATGGCCTGATCCCGGTCTGCTAACAGATGTGGGCTTGGCCTTCTGCAAGGGTAAAGCCAATACCAGTGATAGATACTTGGGAGTGTTGGTGGGATCTGGTGGTATAAGAGGTTTGGCAAACAGAGGGAAGCTTCGTGTGATACATAGACTGAAAAAAGGGTAATGATGACAAGATATGAGAATGCACAGGCTGCACAGGAATGCCACAGTGATAATGGCAGGTGTTGGGGATTTTATGTAATTTCAACAGGAGTGGCACAGCATTTGGTTTCTAAATCCAGGTAGAGTCATTCTCAGCTGATTTTCATACTGCTGATCAGTCCTTTGAAGGTCTAGAAGTTCATGCCCAAGACGAGATCAGTGCACTAGTCTTTCAGGTCCCAGAATAATAATTGGAAGCCAGGTCCAAAAACCTAGACCTCTTATGAATAAGAGATGTGAAATATATATTATAGACCTCAAGGTAATCTAAAGAGAAGCTTTGGCATGCACACCTGGAATGCCCCACACATTGGCTGCCCATCATCAAAGCATATTGCCTTGCTATAGGTCCTTCTCTCTTGCTTAGCAGCAGAATTAATTTCAACCTTCCTGGACCTAGATTATCGAAAGTGCCCAGTGGTACTGGGTGCTCTACTTGGGGCAGTTAAAGAATATATCTTCTTAAGGTTAGTCATCCCGAGTTTCTAATTGCTAATGGCTCAGGCCTGGTTCTCACCCCTTTTGTGAGAATAAGAAAATGAGGTGTGCAGATTTGGCTGGTTGATATGGAAGTGTGTACGGACTATGCAGGCGTGCGGAGCTCCACTGTGTTTTGCTTCCTTCTGCAAAGCCTTGTTCCCTCATGGCCTGATGACAGGTCCCTTAATGCAGAAGATGCAGGTTGTATTCCCAGCCCTGTCAATCCCACCGCCCTGGCTACATCCCTCCACACGGTTGTGCATCTTGGCTCTTTAGCCTGGAAACTCTTCAGGGCAGGTCCAATCTCTGTGTGTGCTCTCACACAGCACACAGCACTGGGGTCGCAGTCCTTGCAGTCCTTATATGCTATATTTATACAGAAAATAATCACTGGCCTCTTGAAGCCTGTTCTGCAGGAGGGCAGTTTTGTGTGTGTTTGCACAGACATTAACAGAGTTCACATATAGGAAATACTAACCAGAACCTTTGGTAATATTTCCCAAACTACAGACACAGGCAGTCAGATGATTTTGCAGATGTTTTTCTGCAAAAGTTGTCGCTTGCAGCCCAGGGTCAGTCCTACCCCTCAGCCACCACACCACCCTCGAAATGGCGCTTCTGACTTGAGTGCTGAGAACGAGACACTTATTTTAAGCACCAGCTCAAGCATTTGCCTTTAAGTTTCGGAGCGGCGCAGGATCCCAGGGTGGTCCCACTGCTGTGATGGCTGCAGGGCTGCGCAGAGCTGCCCTTGCCTTGGGAAAGATGGCGAGAGGGGCTGCAGCCCCCGAAGGCACCACTGGGTGATGGGGCAGCAGAGAGGGACCTTTATTCAGGGTAAGACCAAGGCTGGCTGGCAATTGCTGACATGGTCATATTTAGCACCCGCACGCAGTGAGCCTGAGAGACGCTCGCGCGCTGCGTGAGCCAACGGCAAATTAATCGCCAGTTCATTACTGCTCTTGCCTCTCGTCCTGACAACAGCCTTTCAAACACGGATATAATTGGAAGGGTCCATGCAGCAGGAATTTGGTAAGGGCGGGAGGGGGGAGTCGAGGTCTCCCCTTGCCTTTCCCCTGCTCTGTCTCTCCCTTGTGCTTTCTCAGGCTGAGTTCTGGGAACAAATGGAAGCTCAGGACGGATTGGTGAAGGAAATTAATCTCTCCTGCCCCTGCGTCTTGCCCCTGCCACCTACACCCGTTGACATACATGGAGGTCTTCGTGCCAGGAGATCTATCTCCATCGCTGGGGTTTCCCTGGGCTGTAATAACCCTCAGCTTGCAAACAAAGTGTGCAGAATAGCAGGGTTGCCTGTGCAAGCTTGAACACGTGTATCATTGCTGTTGTGTTTGTGGGTATCATTGGAAGTTATTGTACAGTGCACGTCCTGTTTGCCACAATTGAAAATAAATGAAAGGGGTTGCTCAAAAGTCTGTTTTTGTTGTAGGAAGAAGCACTTGCAAATAAGTGAATTAGCTAGAGGAGGATCAAAGGAAAAATACTCTTTTTCAGAATGCTGTTGGAGTGAAATGGTGTTGGAACATTTTAGGAAAACTGTTTTCCTCCTTTCTTTTGACTTCTGCCAGGCAATATCCAGGTACCTTCAGTCTGACCTGGTGCATCCCATCCTATCAAAGCTGCATCTGCACAAGTCGGGTGCTCCCCTCTGGCTGCTGCAGCTGAGCGACCCCAGAGAGGAGTCCCTGGCAGGTCTCAGCTGGGGCTACCTGCTGACCTGGTGATGCTCTGAAGGCAGACGGCCTGGCCCAGGAAGGGTTAAGCACCTGCAGCAGCCTGTTCTGGGGCTTCCTCAGAGGTGCCAATTTCTTTCCCTGAAGGCCTGAGGGATGAGGCCTTCCCTGCATGGCAGGGGTATTCACACCATGGAGGCTCAGCCCCCTGCGCCCCCACTCCTCCCGTGTAAAAGTTATTGTCGTATTCTGTGGAGTCTCAGGTAGGCAGATGAATGGGAAATGTTCCTCTCCATTACTAGCTGCACTTGACTGGAGTCTCATTACATTACGATGGCGCTTTAGCAGGCGAATGGGCCTTGCGTCTGGGTTCCCAGCACCCCTCATACCTCCCTGATAACGTAAATTACCCTCCGCCTCATTGCCTCAAATGATCAAACATCAAATTGCTAGAAAAAAAAAAAAAAAAAAAAAGAGAAAAAAAAAGAGAGAAAAAGAGAGAGAGAGGAGGGAAAGGAGAAAAGCTGAACAGAACCATGGGTTGAATCTAGATGGTTTGTCAGCAACAAGAGACGAGTCAATGGCTCTTAAACACTTGCTAAAGATGAATCCATTGATGGCTTTGAGCATGGTAATTTCACTGACATTAAAGTACACCTGTAAAACCCAAACAATGCTTTATAACTCCAAATTACACCAGTCAAGACCTGCTACTTCAAAGCATTGCTTATTTCTTTCGGTCCAGGATGGGGGAACATGCAGATTACCCATTTTTTTTTTTTCCATCAGCAGACCTCAGCAAAGCTAAGAGAGAGAAAAAGAAGCAGTACAGGTTTTTTGTTGATTTTGTGGTTGAACAGTATGCCAAATTCTCTGCCCTCCCCTACTCCTGCTTTCCTCCTTATGACAAAATACCCAAGCCAGAAGAATGCTTTCAGGATGAAAAAAAACAGGAGGAGAAAGAGAGCAGGAGAAGTCTAAGGAGAGGAGGGAATAAAGGCAGGTATGCCCAGAGCTAGTCAACTCCGTGCACAGAAAAATATGGATCTCGGCAGGGTAACGAGGCGCAGTAGAAAGAGGAGGCTATACGTCTTTTCTCAGTATTTAAACGTGTGCTTAATATGGCGCTCAGTGGAATGGTTAATCTGCTAATGCTGGTAGTGTTTGCTGTAGTACTCAGAGAAATGTTTACTGCAGTATTTCATGGGGATTGTGTTCTGGATGGCACAAAAGGAGGAATCGCTCTAGCGTACCAGGAAAATGTTCATTGCAAAATATACTGGAATATTAAAAGGTTTATTTAGTGGCATACTTAGTATAATATGAAAAGAGTTAAGTACAGAGTGTTTTATTAATATTTTTGGGGTGTGGATGAATTTCAGTGCTCAGGAAGGTTATGGAGAAGCAATTCCAGCAAAGGCTGGTTATATTCATAGATTTATAGATCTTAAGACCATAAAGGACTCTTTGATCAGCTAATCTGACCTTCTGTATAACACAGGTATATACAGTGTGGACATACCTCCTGATTCAGCAAAACACTTTAAGCACTTGCTTAAATTTAAGTATTTGAGTTGCCCCATGGAAGCCAGAGAAAATAACCCTCCTGAATCAATGGGACTATTCATCCTCTAATGGGAAGTGGGTATTTAGGCATTTGCTGAATTGGGACCACAATAAGATTATGCAGCTAAATGAGTAATTCATAGCCACCCATTTATTCATCTGCTTTTGCCTCCTTTTCTGCTTGCGGATTGCTCTGGAGCCAATCGCCATTTCCTGCAACGTATTCATTGTTTGAAGTCACTCACTGAATAATTTCAGTGAAAACTCTTTCATTATAGCTCGGTCATAAACAGTTCATTGTGACTATGGGACTATAAATGTATACATTTTGAGATTGTGTATGGGTGCATTAAATATGTAAGCACAGATGCACATATACTTGCATGCGCCAGGTTAGGCTCTTCAGCTGCGATGCAAAGACACAGCTCCCCGGTGGAGATCCGCGGATTCTCCGGCTCAGCGCGCTCAGATGCCAGCTCTGTGGGTTCCTGCTGCCACTGTTTTGAAGGGACCTGTAACGTTGCTGACCCCTGGCTGGGTGGTCCAGTCATTCTTGGGGTCCAGTCTCCAATGAAAGCATTTGTCCAGGGAATTTTACAAATGGGCTTTTTTTTGTGGATTTTCTCCTGTGATCGTTTGGTATATACCATTTTGCTCCACATCCCTCATGACAAACTGTAAAATTCCCAGATGGGAATTTTACAAAAGTGAAATGGAGAAAGGTGAAAAATTAGCAGGAGTGAACTCAGTATATTATCATTAGTGTTAGTGTACCTTGGCCAGGCCCTCCACTCCCTGTAGTGACTCGGTGAAACAGTTCTGATTTATTTTAAGGATTTTCTAAGTCAGCCAGGACACATCTTCAAGCAAGTGTGGTTGCAACCTGTTTGCAGCAAGGAATTGGTCAATTAAGTCTTATGGTATCTTTTCAGAAAGGAAAAAAAAAAAAAGGAAGATTAGGTATTGGGAATGAGACAGGAAGCTTCCCTTGTAGAACTTTGTTTGTGCCCTGCCAGCTCCAGCTCTGATCGTGCATTATCACACGGGTATGATTTCTTTCCAGTGCAGATTGCCAGAGGTTTAGTCTTTCTAAAACTCATGCTGTTCTTTAGTATTCACTTACACTTTGAAGAAAGCAAAGGCTCTTGGTATTCAGGAATGAAGTAGAGCACAAATGGCTGAAAATGAAAAAAAGAACTGAACTTGGTGTTTCCTGCATTTCACTTTTGTTTTTTGCTTTCCGCACAGCACCGGAGAAGGACGCCCTGGAAAGCAGACATAGGCTGGGCAATCTCGGGGCAGGGCGGCTCACCATAGCCCACCTGGTGAACGCCAGGCCAAGCAAGAGGTTGAGATTTTGAACAAGTGCGGAGCGGAGGGAGGCCGAGCAGCTGCGAGCGCTCAGAGCGCTGCGGGGCCGCTGCTCGCCGCGAGGGAACGATCCTGCTCTCGTCCGGGCTCCCGGCAGCCGCGGCGTCGCAAACCGCTCCTGGATGCCCTGTCCCTCCTGTGGCTGCCGGGGCAGGGGCTGCTGTCCTCGAGCGGGAGCAGGTTTTGCAGGTAGCCAGGCACTGCTGCCTATTAGGTGCTCAGAGCGAGAAGCGTCTGGCTGTCCGCACGGCGGCGGCGGCGGCGGCGAGGGAAGTTGTGCGGGCTCTGCCCGCGGCAGGGTTGCGGCGGCGGGCAGCCCGCACAGGCGTCTGCGTGAGCCGCTGAGCACAGCGCTTCCTCCGCTTCTTCACCTCACGAATCGGTACTTCCATTCATCTTTCACTTATCCAACTGAACATTCAGGCGGTTTCGTTTTTCCCAGGTTAACATAAAAGGTGGCATTTTCTAGCTACTTCGGTGAAATGGAAAGTCACCACAATTTTTCCAGGCTGAATGAGACACGTTATTTACAGATGGCCGTTGTCCTTGTTAAAAAAGCAGTTATGTTTCATAATGAGAAGACCATTTCAACATGAAAAATCAATTACATTTTTTTCCAAAATACAAAATGAAACATTTTGACTTTTCAAAATTCCTTTTTCCCCTTTTATTTTTCCCTTGTGGGGCATGATTGGCCCAATCCAGCATGAGCTAGCAAACAGCCTGAGTCAGCTAAAAGCACAATTTATTCCACAAATAAACTTTATCTCTGGAAGGAAAAAGAGACTGCTAGTCCTGACGATGCTGTCCAAAAAGTTTGGCCGTTGTTTTATCTGAGATACCTTTAAGACTGAGTCTGTATCATTCTGCCAATATTTGCATAGCATTCAAAACAATGGAGACCATTTGGAGCTAGTTAATAGCAGGGAGGATTGGCTGTAAGCGTCACAGGCTCGGTACTTGACATAGCTGTGTCTGCACCCTGGCAGAGGGTTATTTACACTGTGGCTCAGTTGTACTCCAGCTTGCCTCTGTCAATGTTGCTCTCTTTTTAATGGAGAGTTTACCACTTGTACAGGCAAAGAGTCATTTACTGATACTTTTGTTTGCCAATATAGACTGTCCATTAGCTATCTTAATCCTCTGTCTGTCCTAACAGGCTGAATAAAAACAAAACAAAACAAAACAAAACAAAACAAAACAAAACAAAACAAAACAAAAAAAGGTCCATTGAGAATGTTGTTGTACAGGAAAGAAATGCCTCTCTCCATTTTTGTTGTTGTTGGTGGTGGGTTTTTTTCAGTTTCTCAAATGGAAATATCTTGTTTAGTTCAACTTTCCCCTTCTGAAAGCTGTTTTTTTGTTGATGTTGAAAAACAGAAGCTACTTGCAGAGAATTTGTAAAGGGAATAAAAATGTTCACTTCTTTCAATGTTTCGCACAGAAAACAACAATTTTTGGGAGCCACTCTGTGCTGAACTTTCAGCAGACATAGGGATCTATGGAGCTGCCTTATGCTTATCCTACTCATCAACTTTCCTTCCTAACATCGTCTTGGATGAAATGCAAAATCAAATCCTGCAAGATGTGATCATTTAGGGTACTGTGGCATATTTTGAAACAGTAGGGCTGTTAGCCCCAGCATCTTGGCCAAATTCCAACCTGGATAATTACATTCTGCCAGCCTATATTCCAGCCTGCAGTTCAAATAGAAAAAAAAAAAAAAAAAAAAAAAAAAAAAAAAAAAAAGGAGTTATCATTTCTCCTCTGGGAAGCCCTGCTGGGTGATGAGTGACGCTTTGCCACCCCAGAAGTAGCCACATTTTGGGAAATGTTGCCTCCATGCTCCCCCTTGCCCTGCCCATTGGCTAGAATTGCTGTGAAGATGTCCAGCCCAGCTCCTGTGTGGGAATAAAGCAGCATGGGTGACCACAACGGAGCTTTACACCAGGTCCTTTGTTATTACAGAGCTCTTGTATAAATCTCAAGTTCCATAAAAGGTCTAAACCCCCTGTAGTCTTCAGACCAGGGTGTTGGTCTGTCCATTGGCCCCGACTGGGGGCACTGGGAGGGAGGGCTGCACGAGGAGGGGACAGGCTGGCACCGGGTGCAGAGAGGCAGGGCTCACTGGCGGGCTTGACCCGTGCCTGTAATTTGTAAAGAGCATTTTTACACTAGATCGATGCTTTCCTCAGCATTTTAATGCACCCCATTGGTGTCCTTAAACTCTAATGATGCAGTCTGTGAGAAGCTGCCATTTATTACCCACAGATGGGGTGATAATTATTGACAAGATTGTAACTAATAATTAAACCCATTTGCTCCTTTAAACAAGTTGGTGTGAATTATTTGCAGGGAGTTCTTTAGCAGGCCTGTGGTCACTCTCTCCTTGTGGCAAGAATTGTGATGCAGCCAGAGCAGGAAGGAAAGGCTGCTCTTGAAACCAAGGTCTTTCCAGCTGCCCTGGGGGTCCTTGCTCCTTGGCTGGCAGCAAGACCTTTGCTCCTGGCTTTACCAGTGAGAGGTGTGTGGACCACAGTGCCCTGCTGCTGTGCCCCAGGGTGATGCCCCCTGAGATCCACCTCCTCACTGGGACAGGGATGGGGACCAGGTCTGGGCTTATTCTAGGGACTTAGAGCACACGTGGAGCTGTGTATGAAAAATACTATCCATGAGAAATGTTCTCATAGTTAGGCCTGGTCTTCCTGAGGATCTTGAGCCTACATTTTCTGCAAGTAGCAGATAAATAGTCACACATTCCCCACTATCAGGTCTATTATTCCTGGGATCAGAATGGTATTCCCATTCCGAAGCAAAGGTAATGGGAAGGAAGAATGAAGGATAATATCTGCAGGCTTCTGCTTCTTTGGGAGGCACAGGGACTGTAAAATGCTGTGTTTTGGGGTGTTCTCTAGTGCTGAAGACTGAAATGCCAGACACTGCCTAGCACTCATAGTGGGGACACACAGAAGGGTAAATTTCCAACACTGAGGACCAGGATGGGATTGTGGCCAGGGAGACAAGGGAAGAGCTGCTCTGCTCCCTATTGCCACGGGGCAGAAAAAAAATGTGTCTGGTCCTCCCGTGCTAGCTGGGCATGGCGCGGTGCGGCGCAGGGCAGCTGGCTGGCGCAGGGCACGTGCTGAGGAAGGGTGAGCGCAGAGCAGCGTTTGCAGCACCCGCCGTTGGGCAGGTTGCCCGGGGGAGCTGCCTTCCCTGGTGTACATTTCGAGGGAGGGTGTAAATCTAATCTTGGAGCTAGGGTCCATTAGCATTAGAGGGGAGTACTGTATATGCATTCATTCCCCGCTCTCACCCCTGGATGACAGAGTATCCCCCTCTGTTGTCTGCTTTAGCACGCGGAAAAGGCTGCCCATTAATTCTGCAGCAGCAGCAGTTAATGCCATCGTAAGTCTTAGGTGCCTCTGAATTTTGTGAGAGCATTTTACAGTAATAAATACCCCACACTTATGCATATAATTAGTTGTGTATCTCTAGGTTGTTCCAATGAGCACGATGATCTATCTGTCCTTTGATTCAGACAGGTCTGGCTCTTCTCCCAGCACTCCCAGTTCAATACTGGTGTGACTCCGCTCGCTCCGTAAGAGTTAGGATAGACTTGGCCAAGCAGAAGGACATCAGGACCTGCGATGGGGTTTCTGTTTAGAGGAGCAGAGACGTGACTGGGGACTCAGGGATTCACTGTGCTCAAAGAGGAAACCTGAGCTGAGACGCTGATCGCAAAGCAAACAAGTTGTCCCAGATATGGCTCAGTACAACAACCACCTTGCATCTTGCAGTATCGTGTATGTACTGTCTTAATGGTGGGTTTTGGAAAGAATTTTGCACTGTTATATGTATTTGCAGTAATGTTTCCCCTCTCCCTCTCTCTTTCCGTGTGTACCATATTTTATACACTACAAAACAACAGTAGAAATGTATACCTGCAACAACTTGTCTCCTTATTTGATTTTTGTCTTACATATCCTTAACCTTCCCCTTCTTCACTCAAAAAGACTGTAGAAAGCCTTATCGAATCACATCTAGCCATTGTAAGATTTTATCCTCCTTTGTAAAATCCCCATTAAAGCCACACAGCAGCAGAACTTACTGTGCACAAGTAAGTGATCATCCCGCTCTCTTAAACTGACTGAAGCCTGGATTCAACAGGAGAGTAAGTGCAGATTCAGGCCTCCTAGTACCGGGTCAGAAACACTTTGGGCACATGACACCGACCCCAGTCTGACAGGAGGGTGATCTGCTAATTCAGATCTTCTTGGGGAATGCGGCAGATTAACTTCCTCCTGGCAGACTCAATGTGCATGCAGTATTGCTTGTCTGTGACTCTGACTTTATACCTTAAAATATCATCTGTCATCCCCCTGCAGCTTGCAGAAAGCAGAAATAAAATTGAAGCTGGCACAAAAGCTGTACAGCATGTGCTCTGTCTAACTTGGTAGGATGTGATCCTGCAAGGATGCCTGACCCGGTCGGACTCGCGCACCTGGCTGGTCCCAAAGTGTGCACATCTGGCAGCAGTGCCGGTGGGAGCGCGGCGGAGACCAGCCTCGGTCCAGCCAGGACGGTTCACTGTGAGTGTTGAACTCGGAGGGGCTATTTACATGCTTGAAGTTAATCACCAGCATAAATCTCTGCAGGATCAAGGCTATGGAGAAAACGAAAAGAAGATGCCGAAGAGGCATATGTCAAACGGGGCTGTGGTCGAGAGCTCACTAAGACTTAAACATAACATTTGAGAAAATGAGTCCATTTGTTTGAGAAGCGTTCTGAACACTGGCATGTAGTAATTCCATAATGGATCCATTTAACCAGTCCTATAACTGAAATATCCTTAACAAATATTTCCTTTAATAGCACTTAAGGAGGAGTGCAGGGAGGGAAATTTTAAAGCACAGATGCATTATTGCCGAGTTCCAGGTCTGAAGGCTTTCAAAGTAACGAGCTAATTTTTCTCCAAATTTGGCTCAATATTTAACAAATCAAATGAAATCAGGAAGCAACATGAGGTCAACATTTTTAGCCTGAGCTTTTTGTTAAATTGTCCCAGCTCTGCAATAAACACCAGAACAAATGCATGTTGTATTCAAAGGTAATTTAAGCTATCCTCCGAAAGTTTATAACAAAATCACCAATCTGGAGAAGAAGGCTGGAAATTTTGGTCAGGAAGGAACTTTTCTGAGAAAGTCAGGAAAAACTTGCAAAGCTGGGACTTGGAATTAGAAGAAAAGTCAGGTTCCAACCTTAGCAGTGATTAACTACCTTAACTCTAGTAATCGTTAATGTGCATTTAGAGCGAGCCAGACCAAACTGGTATTTGTACCTAAGCAAGACAGGTTGCATCCAACCCACAGTGGCCCAGAAAAGGTGGATGTAAACCACTTATTCTAGAAGCAGCACCCTTCAGAGTGCTTCCTAGCCTTGTGGCAACCTCAGAGGTGACTGGTAGATGGTAGAAAGACCACAAAACTTTGGATCATCAGTGCCCATTTCCATAGAAAGATGCTCTTCAGAGCCCCTCTCTCGACAGGGCCGCTGGTGCTTCCCAGCCCCTTCTCTGTGAGTGAGCGCTGGCTCTCAGGCCACTCCAGCACCTGCCCGCTGCAGTTTAGCAGGTGGATGTAAATCGGGCTGCCCACACCACACAGCTCTTTGCAGATCACCAGTAAGGGCTCTCTAGGCCACCAGTGGCCCATGGTCCTGTTTCGGAAGCAACGTGCTATAATAATGTATCCCTAACCATGCTTTATACCAATAAGTAGGCTATAACCCTGTCAAGGTGTGCTGGTGACTCTATAAACCATGAGACCTGAATGGTCAATGGTCGAGTGGTTTAAAGCTGTCACCAGAATACTGAGATAGCCTTATAAGCCTTGTGCTGCATGGCTGGGGATACATTATTCACTATAATATATGGTAAGAAATACCTGTGCAGGGTTTGAAATGAACTGCTTTAGCCACTAGCCAGCATGGCTAGTGATCAGGTAAATCCGTCAGCATTTCTGTGTGCAGCGGGAGGCAAAAAGACATAGACACCAGGGGAGGGGTGTCTCCTCCACGCAATCAGCATGTAAAGAAATGGGTTTCCACGCAGGTGATCGAGGAGAAACAGAACCCAGCTTCCCATCCATGGGCACGGACAGAGCTCCTCAGCTGTGCCCGCAGCAGTGGGGAAAGGGAGGCCCACAGCTGGTGACCTTCAGACTGGTGCAACTCCAGACACCCGGGCTGCCCCCGGACTCCCCAGCGCGGGGATGCGCGCTGCTCCTCAAGCCGGCCTGAGCAGTTGCGGTTTTCCTCTCCTGCTCCTTGTGATGTTCTCAGCTCCTGGCTGACAAGCCACAACGCACCACGCCGGCCTGAAAGAGCTGAGTCACGGTGTGCTGGGGCCTTTTCCAGCCTTTTTACCAATATAACACAGGGCTTCAGGATCTTGAATGGGTGTGGACATCTGCACAGGTGGGCGGAGGGTCTTGGGATCTGGGCTCTCAGAAGATATTCGGCACCATTTCAAGACAGTGTCATTTCAAGTCAGCAATTTTGGATCTTCTCCCCTCCAGCTCTGGCCAGTCTGTGTGTGTGCAAGCCGTGGCAGGGCCGTGGGGGAAAGCAGGGGCAGGTTTGATGGTGACGGAGGGTAGGGGGAAGCCCTGGATCAAATGACTGGCACACGGGGAGGAGATGAGGGCTTTGAAGAAGCTTTGGAGGGGTTTAGGACTAAGCTTCTGTCACCAATAACCTTGACAAATAAAAGATTTCCCCATCGTCACCACCTACGCTGCTATAGCTATAGGAAACAAAGTCCATGAGACCATGCCCATGCGAGTACCCCTGGGGCGGGGGATTTCATCAGGGGTGGAGGGGAGGGAGGAAAACCGTCCTCCCCGACAATAGGCAGAGCTCAGAGTGCCTGAAGAGCCTGCTTGCTTTGTTTTATTTATTTTGTATATAAATAAGCAAATATATATACATATATATATTTAAAATATACGTCTGTATATATTTTATCTTTAGCTTTTATCGATCTTTTCCAGAAAGGGACCCAGAGGCACCTTTTCACATTGAAATGGCCGGGAGACAATAGCACTGCTGGGTAAGCTGGGAGGGCGAATGGATCTCTGGGATGCAGCCTCGTCCTGCCTGGGATCAGTAGCCGGGAGACAGGGCGCCGGGGCGCAGGAATCCGGCTGTGTGAGAGCAGGGCTGGCCTCCCCCTCGCTCGCTTGTTATGTTAAGAGCCCCGTCCCCGAGCGGTGTCCGCGCGGCACACGGAGAACAGAGGGCCGGCGCGCTGAATGCCGCCGCTCCGGCATCCTTCTGTTCTCCATATGGGGACATTGTCTGGCCGCTGCCGAACAGGCCCCCTCCCTCCGAGCCGCCTCTCCTCTCCCTACTGTGCTTGCATAAACTGTTGGTTTCCCTTTTTATTAAAACCCTCGGAGCGGCCAGCGGGGCGACAGGCACCAGGAATTTGTGAAGAGCGGAGGAGGAGGAGCAGGAGGAGGAGGAGGAGAAAGGACAAGTTGTGTTTGCGGAGCAGACTCTGCTCTCCTCGCCAGTCTGGATGGGCAAAGCAGCTGACACGCTCGGGAGGGCTGGGGAGGACATGGGGACGTAGGGGCAGTGCCCCAGGGAAGCCACACGAACCACTCCATCCCAAAACCACAGCCCCCCAGCACACGCATCAGCCTGCGCCGGCCAAGTGCTGCTCTGTACTACGCCCCAGCAGAGACCGAAATGCTTGGTACATAGAGAGCTGCTCCTCTGTGGCAGGACAGCCATGCAAACTACACGAGAAAGTCTCTTCTCTGGTGATTTCTTTTATATTTGATATCAATGAAGATAAAACTAATGATGTCAAACAATGTAAGGGAGGGGAAGATTAAACAAAATCTCTCCCCTGCAAAAACAAAGCAATCAATATAACATTATCCTGCAGCAGTGGTTTTCAACTTGCTTTGATTTGTGGACCCCGAAAAATCTCTAACAAAGCTTTAGCACCTCTGTAGAAAATTCTCACACCCCAATTTGCTGGATAGCTATGGCAAAAGCGCTTTTCCTGTGCCCCTCAGAACAAGTCCGCGTTCTCCCAGGCATCGGCAGCCTGCAGACTGAAAAACGCCGTCCTAGAGCATGCCAGTTCAAATGTAACTGAGAATAATTAATGGAGGGAGCTTACTATTGTTATTTTAATACTTTCAGATCCAGCTTACCTGGAGAATCCATTTTACCACCTCTGGGAAGCTCACACAGGGACTTCATCATTCTCGTCTCTTCCTCTGAGCCTATCTGCTTCATCGAAGAAATATCAAGTACCTCTGATTACCACACAGGAGGAATGTGATAAATTATAAATGGTTGGAAAATTTCTGGACGCATTTTTTTGCCCCTGTAGAAAAAAAAGGATTTTTGATTTAAAAGTATTTTTTTTTCAATAACCATAACAAGAAATTACTGTACAAACTCAAAGTAAACTCAGGCTTTTTATTCCATTTTGCTCCATATTTTGTCTTCTGTTTTGTGTTTTCTTTTTGCTGTTCACCTCTTTTACTATGTCAGACATTTCTGCTGGAAAAGGGAGCGTTATCATTTTTAACTGAGATGATGAGGAAAGTCTACTGAAAATAGGTAATAAGAGAGTCTGTTATTTAAGGCACAAAATATTTTATTTCAGTGGGTCATATGCTGAGTTTCCACTGACAATGTGACCCTGTTGCATGAAACACTGAAAAATTCCAGGGGAAAAGTTTCAGCAACTACAAAAAATCTGCAGAATTTCCTTTTCATGAAAGAAAAAGGAAGTATAGCAGTATCTGAAACTGGGGACAGACCATATTCAGAAATGCTGCAAAACATTCTGAAACAGAAAGACTAGTGTTTTTTTTTGTTTGCCTTTTTTTTGTCTGTGTTATTCTACAAATCCTTAAAGACACTGCTTTGTGGAATAATGAGTGGTTCATTGCCCAACCCAGTTTGGAAAATTCAGTTTGGGAAATACAGACAATTTCATTTGTTTCTAGCTAACTGCACTTTCCTTTCTTCCTCCTACCTCTGCAGGGCTGTATTGGCTAGAGTTTACAACAGTGGCTCGCAGGCTGGACTACACGTACCATTCCTGGTACACAAACCACTTCCAAGTGTTACCTATCGCAGCTAGGAGGTGCAGCCACTTCCTTTCTTGTGATGCTAAAAGAGCAAAGAATAGTCGGGACCCACAGGTTTAGAGTGAGAGGGGACTGACAGCAGCTGTCTTACTTTTTATTCCTGTCTTATGCCATTGGCATGCTGTACTGTTGTAGTCAAACGAATGAACTTCTCTACATCTTAGTTACCCTTTCTGTAAAATGAAGGTAATAATATTTATCCAGCTGGGATGCTGCAAGGAGTAATTAATGTGTACAAATCACTCTGAATTCCTCTAACGAAGTGCAAATTGTATTAGTCCCCACAGAAACTGGTAATAGGTTTGTGTTTGCTTTCGCTGAAGGTCTGACCTCAAACCTCCTGGGTAATCTTGAGGAAAAAAACTCTTCCTGCTATTTGTATTAGAGCAGCACTTATGGACTCCACCAAGGTCAGGCTACCCATTGCGCTCGGGGCTGTACATTCATAGAGTGACATAGAGCCCACAATAAGCTCTAAGGATCTTATATTTAAATTGAGAAAAAAATGGGGGAAAGGAAGTATTAGCTGTATTTCAAAGGTTAACAACCAAGGCACAGAGGGAACATCTTGCCAGCTGTAGCCCTATGAACCAAGAAGACTGCCACTGCAAATTAACCTCTCTGGCTCACGCTGACTTCTCACCTTTCTTAGCTGGGTGTCAGCTCTTTCCCGTTGTGGTGAACCTGGTGGCAACGCATGACACCTGCTTCTGATGGGACCATGGGGGAGAACATGGATGGAGACGTTAGGGTAGGTCAGATTTTGCAGAGGGAGAACACCAATTGGATGTGGGCGGGTAGGTGATCCCTGGTCCAGATCTTCATCTCATGCTCTTCTGGAGACCTGGACACTTGTTTTTTAATACTTTCAGGCATCTCTCTGGGAAACAGAAGAGCAAGAGTATCCAGGAAGGACTGGTGAATTTTGTTTTGTAAATCTTCATGAATCATATATATGGGAGGAGCTATTCTAAGATTTGTCCCATTCTTGTTTTCAGCAGATGTAACTCTGTTTAATTCGAATTCCAGTGGCATTTCTTGGTCTCACTGTGGAAAATGAAGCATGAAACTGGCCTGGTCATAAGTGAACCACACCAGTGTTCATCTGCACAAGACGTCTGCACCAGTGCCTGAGCAAATCTCTGTCAAACCCAGCGAGACCTCAGGTCTACCATAGCGTATATTCTATTAGCCAAGAGCACATGACTCTGGCCTCTATTTTGGAGTTTCCTAATTCCCTGCCAACTCTCATGATGGGTTGATGATCTCATTGACATCCTATGTTTAGCCACAAAACACCCCTCGGAAAAGCAGCCACTGCTGATGTTTCACTAGGGAGAACAGAGGTAGCGAGTAGCTTCCTGGCCTGCTGGCCCTCAGGTGCATCTGTGCCAAAACATATTTAATTTGGGGAACAGCCAGTACCCAGATGGGTCACCAGACTTTCTATGTGGAGACTCCGCCCGTTCCATTCCCCTTGCTCTCTCCAAGGGCCTCAGGCACTTGCCATGCATGGGCCTGGCCAGTAAAGAGAGTCCCTAATCCCTTTACATAATCCCTAAGTCCTACTGGTTCCGGCATCTAGGAGACAGACTGACAAGGTGCGACCCAAGCCACCTCAGCTCACCAGAGTCAGCCCAGGCAGAGAACTGTAGAATGAAAGACCAGGCCAAAGCCTCCTATGGTGTAAATCACTTGCACTCCATGGATTTTACAGGAGCATGTTGATTTACACCAGTAAAGGACCCAGTTTCAGCCTCTGCTGCTCTTAAGCCGATGGCTCCTTCTCTAGTCAAGGCATCGCACGTTGGACAGGAACCACCAACAGAAAGGCCGCTGCTCCCAGGGGACCCTTCACGGGCAGCGTGGAGAAGCCAAGAGCTTACGGCTGCCCGCGCCGCCACCGCTCCTCCGGCAGAGCCCAGGGCCTCTCTGCTGCAAGCGGCTGCTTGGCTGGAGAACAGGGAGCTGTTCGCAGGCGGCATCCGAAGACGCCTTTTTGAATATGGCATGTGTGAGGATGGGAGGACGAGGGGAGGGGGGTGGGGGAAAGAGAAGAGGTACAGACACAGCACTCCTTGGCAGTGATTTATAGACTGGGTCAGGCACAAATTGACTCGTATGCAAGAAATGTAAATGGAATCGAGACTTTTGATGGAGAAGCTCATTTTCAGACTTAAACGCTTTAGATTAAACACACTCACACACAAATGCTGGCGGGGAGGGTGTTTTATATAATTTACATTACAAATCAATTCATTATCCACAGAGGCAGGTTGCACTGATTTTCAAGGATCGGAGATTTGATGAAGAGGATTCATTTCAAGAAATAAACCTTTTAAATTAACCGCAAGATGAGGGAAATTTCTTTATTTAAAAAATGCTCCAGCCCCTTCTTTGTTTCTTTTATTATTATTAATATTATTTTCCATCCAGCTTTGGGTCATTAAGGAGGGTCCAGAAGTCACAGATTGCCTTTCTGAGGGAGGAGAGCTGAGAACTTTGAATGTCACACATTTTGTCTGGCTCCAGACCCTTCATTTATTGCAATGCGATTTGTTACCTGTGGTTGGCTCTGTACACCGTTGTGCACTGTGCGCCAGCACTGAATTAGCAGGGAATGTCCTCTCCACCTTGAACCTGAGAGGAGGAAAATCCCTTGAGAAAGGAGGCAGAAGAATCATGGAAAATGGAGTTCCATCTGTCTCAGAAGTGAAATACCCATTGAGTTCTGGATAATATCCTTTCAAAGTATGGTGGGGATGTGTAGAAGTTCAGGAACTCGCCTTATAAAAAAGGCAAGTGGCTCTGGGAAGTATTTAAGATGAAGAGGTAAAGCACTGCAGCAAAAGGAACACTCAGAACCAAACCAGCACAGTGCTGACCTCCTGTCCTGCCCAAGAGGCATGCAGACTGCAGTAGACAAGAGCCAGGGTTGGACGCAGAGCAGGAGGAGTGAAGACGGTTGAAGGAACCATGCATTACCCTGGTCTTCCTTGTCAAAGCTTCAAAGGACCATCTTTGAGGAAGAATCTTGCTCACTTCTTAAACCATTTTGACATAGTTTGCTCCTCATTGATTCATTCCTCATTCCATCAGTCCTGGCCACAACTCTCTCATAATCCAACAGCTCCTGCAACCTGGCTGCAAATGCAGCCTTTCAGTGCTCCAGCATCCCTTCTGGTAACAGTACGGAGAGAGGCAAAACAGAAGCGTGAGAGCAAGCACCTTCTGTTTTCTGTGAGAAAACTAGACACTTTTGCATCACGAACCAAACGACCAGGCTTCTTTCCTATCTGAACAAGAGACGACCCTCTAGAAACACAGTTGTGCACCCAGCCACAGGCAGCCACCTGGGCTGTGCGTGGTGAACTTGGGCCAGAGGCTCCACACAGAGCGTTTGGGAACAGGTTACTTTTGGATCCTGGTGCCATTTGCATCTCTGAGGATCCCACAAAGCCTTACTGGTCCAAAAATGGACACGGAGCCTTCCTGAAGTCCTCCTCCCCAAGGGACACTTGTGGCCACTGGTATGAGGGCAGTGCTAGGGAATGGCCATCCTTGGATAGGGAGGGCAATGCCTGCTCTACCTGTCAGTCCTGGTCAGAGCAGGCAAAATGCAATTACCTGAGCTGGAGGGTAGCCAAGACACCAGGGTTAACAGCCCTAATCTTGCAAAAAAAAAAAAAAAAAAAAAAGCCACAAGTTCTTTAACGACCACAAACGGCTAAGACCTTCATTTTATATCTCTTCCAAAAAAGCAATCATGCACATTTTAGCAGGGGAGTTTTTATTCTCGTGCGGATCGGGTAGCCGGCTCGGTGTCCTCTCCTAAGTGCGCACGGATTTGGTCAATCCAAGCACACTGAAGAACAACGCGAAGCAGGTTTGACCTTCACAACTTTCCTTTACAGACCAGCAAGCTAAAACCCTGAAGGAAATTTCCTGAGTGAGTTTGTCCAAAGCAACGTTCACCACCTCATTCAATATTTGCCTGCAAAAAAAATGCCAATTATTGAGAGACAGTCCTGGCTGGGCATCAATAGGCAGCCAGGTGTGAGAAGTTGAAGAGAAATACATCTCATTAATGTGGAATTGTTTTTAGGTTAATAATCTTGCGTTAATTTTCCTTTAAAATATTGTCTTTGACCGTTAAACGCTCGCACTGTTATAAAAAGAACGTAATAAATGATCTTGAAGCAAATTCTCCTGCCAAATGTCATAATTTATTTGCATAATTAGCTCTTAATTTTAATTCAATATGCAAATCCACGCTTCCTTTAAATTGCAGCAGCCTGTTTCCCGGCCCTGGCTGCCATGAATTTATTGTGAGGCGGCTGTTGGAAAACGCGGCTCCGCTGCCTTCTGGGGACGGCTGCGTGGGGGAGGGGGCCACCGCCAACTTGAGTCACTTTTTGTTTTGGTTTTGGTTTGGTTCGCTTCTGATGAAGTTGGCCCTGCTTCAATCCCTGCGCCTCTCCCTCTTCCCCCCAACACGTCCCGTGTCCTTTGTCTTCCTGCTGCTTTCTCCTTCTCTTTTCTTCTCGTCTTTGGAGGGGACAATGTTGATCCTCCATGTTCCCTGCCCCTTGCTCCCCCATGAAAAGCTCCGGCTCAAGCCAACCTGGCACTGCTCCGCTCTCCTCCCACCTCGGCTCCCGTCCTCTCCCTGCGCTTCAGCTCCTTGCTCCATGACTTTATACACTGTCGTCCTCCTCCTGAAAGAAGGTGAGGGGAAAGGCCCAGAGCCTTTGCTGGGACTCCATCCCCAGGTGGGTCTCTGACAGCCCTATGGGACAGCTGGAGAGCCCCACAGATTGCGAGGGCCCCTCCTCGCTGCCGAGGCCGTGCAGACGCTCCGAAACGTGCCGCGACACTGTGCCGGGTGAGGAGGAGCCCCTGTGCGGGGCACCGGGGGGCCTGGCCAGAGGCAGGGCTTGTGCTGGCTGACCCGCGCCATCCCAACCCCTCTGATCCCCAGTTCTCTCTCCCCAGCTTCCCTGCCCCGCATCCCGCTCCCAGGGTGCGAGAAGCACCCACGTCGAGGGTGACGGAGCCAGGAGACCTCTTCAGCGGAGACAAGGAGAGGTGGGAGCTGTGTGTGTCACACAGGAGGTGGCAAAAAGCACCGAGAGAGCAGAAGAGGCAGCCCAGCTGTCTAATTTGATAAATAACTGAATATAACCAAAAAAAGAGAAAGGGTGTCTGAGACAGACTTTGCCATGAGATAGCAGAGTTAACGTGGCTGGGCCAAGAGCATTCGAGAGGTTACACTGGGCATGTAAGCCCAGGGCTGGTCACCTCTGCCCCGAAGAAAAAGTGGCGACTCGGCAGCGTGGTTATCCCCCGGGGACGGAGCCGGAGCGAAGTGCTTCCTCTTGCCCCACACCAGCGTCCGCACTGCTTGGCCCCGGCCCTGCGTCCCACCGTGCCGCCGCGGGCAGCAGAGGCAGGCAGTGCTGGAGCTGAGACAGCTCGTGCACCAGCCCACACGCGGGCACGGGGTGCAGCTCCTGCCCAGCGCCCTCGGCTGCACAGCCAGCTGGCGTGGGGCGCTGCGCCTCTGCTGGGAGGGAGAAATCCAAACAAAACAGCTCACAGGTTTCTGCCTTCTCCTCCCTCTTCCATATCCAAAACTAAAATAGGATTTCGACAGCAACCAAATCTGCGCGTGGATGGCTTTGAGAGAGCAGCCCACAGCAATGGCCTGAGGGCCACATCCTACACTCCTGTGTCCTGCTTCTTCACCCGTGGAAAGCGATGCAATGGCCTGCGTGTTGAGTAGGCCTGGGCAGCGGGAGCCAAACCTCTGGAGGTTTGCGGGCACCTTTGCTCTCTGAGTGCCACTGACACGTGAGGGCTCCAGGCACTGGAGGACCGAGGTCCCTGGTTAGCTCTGCAGCATCAGGTCACAGTGTGGGCCATTGGGATTTGCCCCTGAGGTCCGGAGAGTGCAAGGAGGGAATATGAAGACTCTTGTATGGCATTTCACAGCACCAGGAGAGCAGGGGACTGGCAGAGAGGAGCGGGAGAGGTAGATGATGGAGTAACATGAACCCAGGCTTTAGCACACAGGTTAGGGAATTAAGCAAAAGGGACAAATTAGCGTAGACAATAGAAGATCTTTTTCACTGGGGGAGGACTTGGGGGAGCAGGAGATAATTAAATGTTGCTTCATCAAAGCCGAGGCAGTTTGCAAGCTGCTCTCCCTTGTAACTCTATCGTGTTCACCTCCCAGGACGGAGCAGCGGGGCCAGGCAGGGGTATCGGGTGCACTGGCTCCGCGGAGGGCTCGGCTGGACCCAGCCGCCGCGTGGTGACGGGCGCCTCAGCAGGGCAGGAGGAGGGGCTGCTCCCATGGCGGGGTCGGGCTGGGGGCTGTAGGAAGGAGAGGGTGTTGGTATCTCATTACAGGCCTTAGATCTCTGGAGGGGAAAAGAAAAGGGAAAAAAAAAACCCAAACCCAAACCACGGGTCTTTGTTAGAAACGCTGTCCGGGAAATGATGGGAAGGAAGGAGAAGACAGGAACAGCTCAAATTCGATAATTAAAGCTTGCAAAAGAATAAAAGGGGAGGGTAAAAAAATAAATAAAAAGGGCTTTCCCTCCTCCCACCTGCTCCCAAAACTGGGCTGCTGTAGCTTCCCGGGAACAAAGGGATGTGCGGAGAATGGGCCGCTCAGAAGCTTTTGCTTGATCCCTGCAGTGGCTGGGAGGGAGCAGTGGGATGAACGTGTGGCCCTGCAGATGGGAGTTCCTCATCAAAGCCAAAGAAAAATAGGGGGGAAACGTGGCTGTCTTTTTTTAGTGCTCATCAGAGCAGGACTCTAACCTCCAGATCTGAGGGAAATTAGGCAACTGCAGACAAAAACATTTCTATTCCAAACCAGAGCAGAAAGAAATCCAACCCCTGTGTTTTCTCCTAAGTGAAATAAAATGGGGGGGAATCCAGCCACTAACCAATCCACAGGTTCTTCTTGGCTTGGCTGATCAGAGCCTTTTAGAAAAAAAGCCATGTATATTTTTTTGTCCTTAAAAGTTATGAAGTGCAAGAGGTTTCCTTATGAAAACGTCCAAGATATGGCATAAGTGATGCCCGCACGGGTGGTAGGAATGTCTGGGATCCATGGTGCCTCTGGGGCGGAGGAACAGGCAGGTGGAGTGTCCCTGGAGCACGCCTGAATTTCTAGTTAAACCACAAATCTTTCCCTTCCCTAAACTAATTCCTGGACTCTGTGCTGCATGCCACATGTTCCCAAGGATTTGTCTGGCTTTTTTGTTTTTCTCCAGATACTACCTCTATTAGTTCTCAGAGAATCAGGCCTCAAATTATGTCTTTCCCTAAATTTGTCTTTCCTCTGCTTTTCCCAACTGAAGATAATTCATGCTAAGCCTGGTCTAGTAACAGGATCGTGAAACCCAGGGTGTAAAGGTTTCACTCCCTCGTCTGAAACATGATTTCCTCATCTCACTGAGCAATGCCTCACAGTCACTTTCCCATGCCTCAGTTCTCCACTGACTAAGCAGGGATCACAGAGTCTGTGGGTCCAGGAAGTTGCACGTACAACCTGAGGGAAGTGCCCAGCTCCTTGCTGGCAGACACTAGCGACGTGCACAGCGCTCTTGTCACTTGTGTGCGTTCCCAGATGTCAGAGCAGAACGGAATCTCCTCTCTGCCGTATGTCACTGCATCTTTGCTGGGTTTTGAGTCTTTTTGCCGTTCTCAGCCACAGCTTTGAGCCTCACACTTTTGTACCTCAAGACCCAAAGGACCAGGGCTTCTACATTGCATGCGACGTGTCACAGAGATACAACATAGGTGACTCCATACAGCATAGGAGCCACTACAGTCCAAGTGTGGGGCTGGAGGCTCCTTTCTAATGGAATGGAGCTCTGTTAAGATCAAGCTCTTTAAATGCTCCAGAAACAGAGAAGAGGTACATGGAAATCATTTTAGGACAGCTGATGTCGCGACTCCTGGAGGCTGTTTTGCAAAGCTGGCTTTGCTGTGCCAGGAATGCTGATCAGGAGTGACAGCCCTCACACCAGACTAGAGGGAAACCTCAGGAGCCCTCCCAGGGCTTCCTCCCATTTGCTTTGCCTGGCCAGGGCAGAGCCTCTGTGGGTGGAGACGACATCTCGCATGTGCCTGCCAGGGAGCCACTGCCGTGGCCTAGTGACCCTAGGGGTCAGGAGGCTTTTTTGTGAGTGCAGCAAGGTGCAGGTTTCTAAAAGCTAACAAAGTTGTGTGCTTTGATTGTGGTGCTTGGATGAGCAGCCTTGTCCTGCTTTTAAACTGTGTGACTGCTCCTGCAGGGTAGGGATATTTGTGTGCTTTAAAACTAAAGGATTTTAAAAACCTCCTTACCCTACTGCATCTCCATGAGCTGCCACGGTGCAGCTTAGAGGGTCCCTGGTGCTTGGCGCCCTCTGAGTCGTCCGACTTAGAGGGCCTGGGCCGTGCAGCCAATCAAGCAATTGGATTGTCTTAACACGCCTTAGTGCTTTATAATACCTGCCATTCTCCATGGTTGAGTCTGTTTCTGATGCTTGCCATATTCGACGGTCATACTGCCGCGCTTTCCATGGTCCGCGCTGCCCTTCTGCTAAGTGCTGCCTTCTGTCTTGCTTAGCTAATGGCTGAAATGGTTGCCCCATCCTGCCAGGACTGGCTTTTTGGCCATCTCCCCGCTTGCCTGGCAAGGAGGGGGCTGGCGAGTCTCCTCGTCTCCTCCAGCTCCCCAGGAGCAGTTCCCCACAACGCCTGTGGAAGTGTACAAAGTGTCAACCTCAGCGTAGTTTTTAACCTGGAGTGATAGCTTTACTGATTTGCCACTTTACTACTCTTGTTAATGAATTTTTAATCTTCTTAATGACATTAAACACGGAAAGTAATTAAGGAAAACAAGTTTGAAACTGCTGACTTAAACCCTTTATTCAGAACTATTTAATGTAGAATTAATTTGATTTTGCCCATTATTCAAATGAACACATTACCTTCCTGTGCATTGGCCTCTTTTCCTTTTTGTGTGTGTGTGTGTTTTGTTTTATTAAATGTATGATATAAAGCTTTGTCCTTTTGCTCTGAGGTAACCAGAAAGTTCCTCTCTCCCAATGTCAGAGAGGGTCAGCTTTCGGCACCTCCCATGGGCCTTGTAAAGTCTTCCTGCATCAGGAGTTCAGCTGCGGTTGGCAGCAGAGGTACCATGCCTGAAATACCAGGTTGCTCCCGCCTGGCCGAGTAGGAGAGAAAGGAGCTTTGCTTCTCAGAGTTTTTGGGCTACGTCCTGAGCACAGGATGTCAGACCCCGCTGAAGGGATGAGGCCGTGCTGATTTACATCAGAATTTGGGCCTCCTGCAATGCAGAGAGCAGTGGCTGAGGTGACCACCTGATGAAAAGTAAGTAGATGCTCAGCTTGTCTTACAATGACAGAGAAGGTTCCCTCAAGCACAGGTGATACCTTCACTGAAATCAGAAGCTCGACCCTTTGTTTACATTCTTCTAGGTTACTGTTGGCTGTGGCTTGCATTTACAACTGACTGATTTGACTGATGCTGCCATCCAGCAGATTTTTTTTTCTCTCCAGCCTGGCTTTCGTGTGGCTATAAACTCATGCAGACCAGAGACAAGGCTACCACTTTGTGCTGGAGCATCTTGGCCTTGCATGGCCTGTTTCCATTAGGATGAAGCTCTAGCATCGACTGCACTCCTGCTGTGATCTTGCTGCTTTACTGCATGAAGTCTCAAAATTCCTGTTCCCCAAAATGCTGAGAAATGAACAGCAGTCAATAAGTTCTCATCGTCAGCCAGCCACTTCAATGCTCGAGAAGCTCTGCTTGCATTCTATGTCGTTATCCCAACCACTGCTATTTCAATCCCTGGATTTGGAACCACCAGAAGCCCTACAAGTTCGTTGGACTCACCCTGAAGCCTAACTCTGCTTGACAGATGTGTTGCTGATTTGACAACAGAAACAGTCTAGATTCCACTGCCAACTGGAAAAGGGCAACTGGTCATCATATCCACAGAACTCAGCATCTTTGCTGTCAAGAATCACCTTCTGGCATTCCAAGATACTGTATAAACAAGCCTTTTTTTCTCTGCAGCCACTGGCCTGGCAGAGTAGGCAATGTCAGTGGAACCACATAGGCTAGTTTGCTTCTGAAAAAAACAAGAAAAAAACTTTGTGTGTGCAAAGGACTGCTGGATGAAGATTTAAGGGCTGAAAATCCACCAGCTGAGGTGATACACTAAGGTGCAAAGTGCAGCAGCATACCTCCAAATCCCCCTCAGACTGCAATTTGCATAGAGAGAGGGAAGTCAAAGTTCTTTGCAAAAAGCTCGCTGCACCTTTCCCTGAGTAGAGCAGGAACTTACAGGCATTTCAGGAAAACAAATGCTTTCTGAAGCTACACAGAAGTCCCAGGCGCTCTATTCATCATGGACGTATATGACACACTGACTGCGGAGAGCAAGTCCCACATCAAAAAGCTGCTGAAGTGACTTCTGTTTTTGCAGGCTGCTGGTGAACAGCCAGACCCTGTCTGTCCTCAGTGAGGCTTTCTTCTGCCTGCAAAGACATTGACTTAGTGTCCACTGGATTTAATCAGATTCTTTCCCTTGGCTCTGGTACATAACTGGATCAGTCTGCAATCTGGAATATTAAGCATGCCAGCAGATTGTCATTAAAATCCTCTTTACTGTATCATGTGTTTTTGCTTCAACAGCCAAAACTGCAGGAAAGAGAATTTTCCTGCATGCTGGCCATAAGACACTCCATGAGTACTGAGCTGACTCTAGCAGGATCTTTCCCCATCAGAAAAACACTGCTGTAGAGCAGCACGTGGGAGGACACCAGTGTTTTGTAATAGCTCCCACCACGGTACCTGACCTCCTCATAGACAAGACCATGTTCTAATCTGACAACAGATGTCATAATCCCTTTGGGCTTTTTGCAGGCAGCAAGCTGAGGCATTGGATAGATGAAATGACATGGAAAAAAAAAAGAAAAAAAAAAAAAATGGAGAGCAGAAGAGAGCCTGAGAGCCCGGTCCCCAGAGTACTGGTGACTAACCTCTCACCTTCAGCCTCTGCAAGCAGTGGCGGCCGTGCTCTGATGCTGACACTCCTTGATATCCCCGCACAAACTCCGCATATCCGAATAGGATCGTGGTGCATTGCAGGGGGCTCAGGGCCCTGCTCTCCACAGGCTTAGGGAACTTACTGGGGAAGGAATGCTCGGCTGACATGTTCATTTGGATGCTCTTTAATTAGTGAATAAATTCCTAATAGCAGATCCAATCTGAGTGCTTTCACTCTGTTTTCTCCTTTCTCCATCCCATGCCTTTATGACCTTAAGTTTTGTATTAATGGGCAAATAATTTTCATGGCATCTCTGGCACTCAGCTGTCACCCAGCACAAGTTAGGGCAGGTTATGTGCCAGGTCGCCTTACAGACGAAGCAGAGGTGGAGGAAGAGAGAAAGAAAGAGAAATGGAGTAAGATGAACAAGGCAAGAGACAAGCAGCAGGGCCTGCACAAAGGAAAGCAATACTTTATGGCAGCAGACTGAGGCCCTGAACGGCTATGCAGGAGCTTTGGTGAGCAATGTGCAATTCCCCTAATAGCAAGATGGCCCAAACCTGTCACAGGCCCTGCACTTGAGTAAACTGGGTCATTCCCACCACCCAAGGGGACTTCCCAATATTACCTAATAGCAGGAACTGGTGGGGAAACCAGCAGTAGGGGACAAACTCTGGTACTGAGAGGTGAAGGGGGACAGGCAGAGGCAGTGGGGAGAAAGCAGCAGATCCCAGAGCAGCAAACACCCTTCCCCGCACCAGGGGCTCTCACAGCAGTTTTCATGGAGGGCTCAGGCTAGTGCTCCATTTCCAGTTCGGCTTGTTTGAGAGCATAATCCTCCCTCCAGCCTGGGTGCCAATAAACGAGGCAGCTCTGCAGAGTCTGCACTCAGCTGTGGCAAGCTGCCGACTTTCATTTCTTTTTACTACTGACTTTGTGTGTCTCTCGCCCCTTCCTCCCATTCTGGGGACTTTATGGACTGAGACGCAGTGTTCTCCTTCCTAAAAGCCGGGGCTGGCTCCGGCCCTGGAATTCCAGGAAATTTCCAGGGTTGTCCCTGGACAACAGCAACCCACACCGCCACCTGCAGCATCCAGCACTGCTTGAACCAGGCCATTCCCCATGTGCCTGCCCACCATGCCCACCATGTGCACCCAAGACCTCCCCCACCAAATCGACCCACGGCTTCTCCATCAGAGACACATTTACATGCTCTAGGAAGGCTGCTATAAACCTGCATTGCCTATTCCAGCTGTAAGGAAGCACCAAGATGCCCAGGGCATCGTATTCAGCCCTGCTCAGAAGGGGCCTGGCTCCCCTGGACATGGACAACCAAGGACAGTCATGTCCCACTGTTAGATTTCCCTGCTTCCTTCCTATGAATCAGCACCACAGTCCAGGCACGCCAGACCTGCATGACTGGAAGGATGTGGCTGACTTTTCTGACCACCGTGCTCTAATTGTCGCCGCATTGACTCGGTCAAGATGCCTGCTGTTCACTTCAGTCCCCTGCTACTACATATTTGGGAAGGAGGGGTTGTGTATATGTGAAAGCTACATCAGATGCTGCTGACTCTGCAGACTGATTAGGCAATTAAAATGTTTCAAAGAGGAGAAGAACAAATGACAAAGAACAAATGAAAGTGAAGCACAGTGAAGAACAGGCCTGGCTGGAAAATGGCACACAACTCACAACAGTTTTTCTATCCCAAATGAGCAAAGAAAAAGAAAAAGAAAAAGAATCCCATAAAATAGGAGCTTTGGATGAAAAACATGGGCTTTCCAAAGAAAAGTGCCCATTTTTTTTTCTAGTCTTTCCCACATTCTTTTTCTTTTCATTGAAAGTCTATCCCCTGCCATCCCCTGAACAAGCCCTTGCTCTCTTGCAGCCTTATAGCTATGTCCATGGAAGAACCATTCTCCAGACGTAAGCTCAGCTTGACTGTCCACTCAACTGGTGTGTTATCCCCCACGCACCCTGAAATTCCCCTTGCGGTCCAGCACAACATATTGAAGCAAGTTACAGGAAAAAAAAGAGATCTGAGAATAGTTCTGACTGGGGATTACATTTTGCCCAGCAACCAGCACACTGACCCCCCTTGCTCTCCCAAACCATCCATTCCCAGGTATGTGATACAGCCAACTTTCTGCCAACTGGGCTGGCTCATGGTTGCAGATGAATCTGTGGGACGCAGCTCCAGGAGTACTCCAGGAGGTGGGATAGCAGGAGAACCGGGGCGGGCATGGAGCTCAGCCCTGCCTCTGACACCGTGATGCTCTGTGACCTTGGGCAAATTTCACTTTCCTCCTTAAGTCTTGCATAGCTCCTCTCTGAAGGACACCAGCACTGTGTGGCTAGGGCTGCGGTTCCTCCTGTGGGTCCTGGCACAATGTGGACCTTGATCTCACCTGAGCCCTTCCTGAGCTCCTACTGTGTGCAAAGGGAGCAGCTATAGAGACTCACAGCCACACAAACTCAGCTGCTAGAGAAAACAAAGGAAATTCATGTTGATTACTATTACTGTACCAAATGCCGCTGAGTTGTCACACAGCGTTCCAGAAAAAAGGGAAAAAAAAAAAAAAAAAAAAAAAGAGGCTTCTGTCGTCGTTAAAAGTCACAAATTCTGAACTCAGCACCAACTAGCTTTGCAAATCTTGGCCTCCAGCACCCCTGCTGGCTGCTCCCTCCTCCGCTCAGCAGCACGCATGTGGACATCGGATTTCTGAGGGACGTGTCCTGTATGTCATGGTCACCGCACATTTTGCTATGCCACCGTCCCTTCTTGTAAGACACATGTCAACATTTTTGTGTAAAAGACTCCTAGGTTTTGGGATTGCTACATTCTGCGGTGTTTCTTGACACACACAGTGATATGTTTTGTAACAGTTCTGTGCATGAACATACATGTGGATGCATTTTGTCTATGAGATCCTGTATATAGGACCCAGTTGGCACACATCTTATGACAGTCATGAGCAAATTTTGTTAAATATGCAGATATTTATGCTACCTCATCTATGCCTATACTGTATATTTATGTGAACGTATTTTTATGACACCCATATAGAGTATTCTGTAGTATCCATTTCACATATTGCTGTTTTGTGGCTGGAGTGGATTTTTTTTTATTGCATTTTTGCATGGGTACTATTGAGTTTATGAAAGGCAGAAGAGGATGGAAGATCACACTGGGAAACCAAATAACTTGGTATTTGTGTTTGTGTTTCTTCTTCACGGGTCTTTTTTTGCCTCAAGGAGCCACTTACGGGGCTGAAATACTGCAAGATCTGGTCTTCCGGTGGTATTCCTAGCAGCTGGGGAGTGAAACACCCTGAGCAGAACAGATCTTACATTATTTCAGCTCCACAGAGTGCTCCCTGAGGCATCTGTGAGAAACATAAGCACAGCTACAAATGCACACACGCCGCTGGCGGCGCAGGGCGAGCGCTGCGCTCCCACAGCACACTGCGGCACGCGCGTGGACCTGCCCCGCGCGGACAACCAGACGCATCCTGCAACCGCGGCAGCCCCGCCGTGCCCGTCCAGCCTTGCTGGGGAGCACAGCCTGTCCCCAGGGATCGGAGATGAGTCCAGGTGACAAAGCGCAGAGCCCAACCCAAAGGCAGGACTAAGGAGGAGTTTACCAGTTCAGAGCACACTGGTAGAAGCAGTCACACTTGCAGAGTGAACAGCAGGGCGTAGGGGAGCTGGGCCAAGTTCTCTGCCTCTGCCCCACGGTTCCTCCAGGATTTCTTCAGAGACTGAGACATGGTGACTTCAGGCTGAGACCAGTGCACAGAGAGCAGAAGTTCACTCATGTGGAGTCCTCCTGGCTGCTGCAGGTGGGGATGAAACACTTCAGGCTGACTTGGTGCAAACTCAGCCTGAGGGTGTCCAGTGCTGCAATGAATCCTGCACTCACAGCTTCAATCCAGATCTCAGTGAAACAAATATTTTGGACAAGCTGTGATACTCTCTGGTGCGGGACAGCCCGTGTCAGGGTGGCGGAGGAGGGTTCATGCTCTCTGCAGGCCAGGGGTGAGGTCTTTGTCCATTACAGTATGTCCAACACATGCCCACCTACTTTCATAAGCATATAGCTTAAAGAAGGACATCCTCAGAACAGCGCTCACAACAAGCCAATCACACACACACAATTCCCAGGAATATATGCATTTCAGTTAGCAAAGACCATTACGGTGCAGGGTGAGGGTTTCAGCTGCTCACCACCTTCCATCAGTGTCATGGGATATAGCTTGTCAGATGACGTTGCTGAGACCAAGCAATCACAAAGCAATTCCCTTTACTGCATTCCCTTCGTTCTGTTACAGAAAGCCGAGAATTTTCTCTTTTCTACAATAACCAAAAACTTTTTGATGGAGATAAATATTTTCCAGTTAACATCCTCTGTCTTGTCATAATGTTGGGAAAAAATGTTGCCTTGTCAACTAGTTTTGCTGATCTCTAGAAATGGTATAGAAAATAGAAATTCCAGCCTAAAGGAAATTCTGTTATTTCTACATTTATTTTTATCATAAAGTGAAATGCAAAATGGCATGGACAGGATGGGGAAGAACAGAATGTTAATTCTGAAACAAATTCAATGCAGAAGCATGAAAATCATGTTGAAGTTTATGCTTTATACTTTTGAAACCCAAGATGACTTATAAATATAATGGGAAAGACAAAACCAAATAATCCATTGGGTCAGTTTGAATCTCTTCCAAAAATTCCAGTCAACATTTATACGTTTCCACAAAGTGGTTCAATTTAATGGATTCTGCATTTTCCAGTGGAAAACTAGTCCATCAAAATTCTTTTTTTGACCAGCTCTCTTGATTACTGTACACTACTAAAGAGGGATGTTTTCTGCTGTAACCATTTTTTTTCTAGCTGCAGGCATGCAATTTACACTTATATTTCAACTGACTAATACCGCATTAAGCATCCTCTCAGAACTGGACTTTCATTATCAGCGATTACATAACAACAAAATAAAGAGGCTGTAACAGCCCCAAAACCTGGAGCCTGTGGCAGAGCAGCCGGCGACGCTGTGCTCTGCATGACTGCAGCACAGGAGCAGCGCAGCGTTTGCTCTTTCCTTCTCCCTCTTCACTTTTCTTTCCCTCTTTCCTGCACACTTTCTCCTTCTTCTTTTTTCCCCCATTACTTTCTCCATTGATCTTTTTTTGAGTTTTCTGGGGTAAACGTGGACCTGTGCTCATGACTGGTGCTCACAGCCCATGCCGTCAGCTGCTCAAGGGTCCTCCCCAGCCCACCAGCCACCCCTGTGCTACCAGTGGGCTCCTTCTCTTCCAGGCCTGGCCTTCCCTTTCCTTCTCTATGTCAAGTTTCCCCTTGCAGTGGCTCAAGGCTCATCGGTTCAGCAGGGATGTCATCCTCAAGCCGCTCTTGGAGTGACACAGCAGGCAGCCCCAGACGGGAGCTGTCCCCTCCCAGCCACCCTATTCACTCAGCATTTCATCAGAAATAAAAAGACAAGTTAATCTGTTTGGGCTGCAAACAGAGGAAACAATGGGGGGAAAAATGGTGAGAGAAATGATATTTCTCTCCTCCAGCAAAGGGACACGTTAGGGGTTGGAAGGAGTGTGGGGGTGGGGAGAGGGAAGGAAGGTTGCTTTATTTTATTGATTTAAAAAAAACACACACACACACACATATCCCACAGGCGCCAAAAAGCACAGGGCAATGATTAATGTCCCCTCAGAAAAAGAAATTATATAGAATAAATTAAACTACTGTGGCAGCAAATTGAAAAATAAGGATGTAAATGAGGTTTGAATACTTAATATCTGAGAAGGGGAAGCAAGTCCTGGGCATGGAGAGAATGGCGAGAAATTGCCAGCGATCCGAGTGGCGACGCTGCCTTCGTCCCATCCAGGAAGCTCCCCGCAGCGCAGGGCAGCAGCCAGTGCCCAAAGAGCTGATGCCAGGCAGCCGTGTGCGCCTGCGCTGGCCTGGATCCTCATTTGCCAGCGGCTGGGTTAAAAGTTAATTGCCCTCAGGTCAGTCTGCGGCAGGATTGAAGGGACTGAAATATATGCATTTAAGACAGGTGATAGGAAAGCCCATGGCAAAGATATTATTTCCATACTGGATTTGCCTGCAAGAAGAAATCCTGAGCCGCAGGCCTTATTCCAGGGACTTCTTCAGTTCAGCTCTTCAGCCAGGCTGCATGGAAGACCGTGCTCAGAGCGGGATGCAGGACACCATTTTGCCACATCTAACTGCAATGACTCTATTACACTTGCTAGCTGCCAGTTTGTGCTTCACAGGCACTGCATGGTAGAGTCCCCCTGAATGACAGATTAGCAGGTCTGCAAATATCAAGAGGTGCTTTGGCTCCCATCTCTGGCACCGATATTTTGCATTACCTCTGTCAAGTCACTTTTTCTTTTCCTTGTCCCATGCCTAGCAGTGGGAAATAAAAGGAACGGAAATATCTTTTGCTGGAAAGCACTGAGAAGACCTAACATCATGTTTAGCAAAGCCTTGTTGTTGTCTGGTAAGAGCTGGGGATAAGGAAGTCTCTTGTGGGGATTGTGTCCTACTGCTGAGGGCCTCCATATGCAGCAAAACTGCAGGCTTGTTTTCCATTTTAAGGATGCAAATGAAATATCTTGATTACAGATTAAACATTTTGTTAAGATTGAAGCAAAATATACAGCACAAAAAGCTTACTTTGTGCTCACTTTTAAGAGCTCACTACGAAGCGACTGTCCATTGGGGACAGGAGAGTGGAAAAGGTTGCAGATACCAGACATTATGAATAGTCACTGTGGTTTCTACTTCAGGCTGTACCTCCTCCTGTCAGTGATAGGAGAAGCAGTGGAAGATGAAGAGAGAAAACCCTGTCCCTTCCAAGAGTGGGGTAAGGACAGGAAAAAAATGTTGCCACCCCAGTTCCTGCCAAGCTTGGCCTCTATAGCAAGGGCAGGAGCATGCAGCAGTGTCACTTGGGCTGGGAGCCACTGGCGTGGGGACTGCGTGGACCAGAGGGGCTTCTGGGGAAAGACCTGGCTCCGGGAAGTATTTATCAAATAAGAGAGCCAGAACCAGGAGGGGGGCCAAGTACATGGATAACAGCCTGCAGCCGGTGTTTGAGTTTTGTCTGAGGGGGCTGCGCTGAGCGGGGCTCCTTCCCCTGCCCTTTCAGCTTAACCTCAGGCATGGCCATTAGCCTGACCCAATGAGAAATTAATATTCCCCAAATTGCCAGAGAGCTGCTAGCTCCAGCTTATTTTCTTTCCATCTGGCTGTGGTGGAGGAGAGGCTGTCATCAGCTTGCTGCTCAGCTGCCTCTTTTTTATCTTTCCTCTCTCCATCTCCTATTCGGTCCTTTCTATCTCTCCAGCCCCTCTCTGCTTACCTCTGCCAGTGTGCATGTGTGTGTGTCCCTCTCTTCCCTTCTGTCTTTTTTGTTCATATATATTTAGTATTTATTTACAAGCTTGATTTTTTTCCCTCTGAGTGAAGCCAGGCATGCACAGAAATCCTTAAGATGCTATAAAGCCGCTGAGGTATAAAATGGAAAGTGCTTAGCCTGCCTGTACAGAAATATCTCACTGCGCCGCACTGGAAGCCACCGAAGCTGGGCACTGTAAATCTCATAGAGTTTAGCTTGTTTGTTTACACCATGACGACGATCTAAAGAGAAAAAAAGAGAGAGAGACTGAGAGAGAGCGAGAAGGAGAAGCTCTCAGTTCCCCTGTCAGGCCACTCCACACATATCCTTCCCAAACTGTGTTTTGGACCTCACGAGCACGTTGCCTCCCAGCCATGCAGATGGCACGAAAGCAGCAGCTGGTTCCCAACCCTGGTTGAAGAAAGCTCAGGTGAGATGAGGGGAAAATGACCTCTTTGATCCTGCCTCTTTCCAGGATGCACATGGACTGGCAGCATGTGTGTTTCCCAAAGCACAGCTGAGACCATCTCCCACCGATCATACAGGACAGACTTTCTTGCTTCTTGTTTGTCAGTCAGACTTGGTCTCCTCTGATTGCTCAGTCTTGGCCTAAGTCATTTGCTGTGACCAACCTGAACAGCTATGAAAGACCTTCCTAAAAACCTATAATTTCTTCTCACTAGAAACAATAGGTTAACGCAAATCTGGTCTTAAAGAAATAGGTTCAAATTCACACTCTCTTTTTATCTATCACAAAGCAGGGAATTCCACCCTGCCTACAGGACATGGACCTGGCTAAGGGTGCCAGGACATCCTGTCTGCCTCCTGGCTTTCTGCAGACCACAGGGACTGAAGCATTTGGAGAACAGAGCTGGAGTCATCACTTCCCTCTGGGGCAGCCTGGGCTCTGACATGAGAGGAAGCAGTAGCATCAGCAACTGCAGGACAAGACCTGCCCAGGGAAATCCTTCTGGCCTTGCTGTCAGTCTGCATGGAAGTGCCCTGTCCAGACACAGCAAAGAAAGAGAAAGTCCGAGTTCTGCATCTACTTGGCACACCACTGCATTTGCACCTCTTCCCATGACTGTCCATGGGAAAGACAGCTCCATCCATCCTCTCCCAAAAAGGCTGAAAGCATGAAATCTATAGATAAACAGTTGAAAGGGGTTGTTGACTCAAGCTCCTCTATACTCTTTTACTCCTGGAAGCTGCTACACTTCCCAAGCAATGGGAGAGGAACTAGGAGAGCACTAGCCATTGCTCAGGGAGCCAGCCCACCTCTGATGAGTTCGAAGAGGCTGCAAGAGGGCTCTCTGCAGGAAGGTGCATGGTGAATGGTCATATGGTGGACCACAGCTGCACGGTATTTTTGCTCCTGGAGCCAGAAAGAACAGGAACTTGAAGTCCTTGCTTGCAAAGCAGATTCGCACGGAGGCTAGTTGGCAGGAAGGAATGTAATGTTTTTATAGGACCCACAGAATACAATGACTTATCTGGGCATCCCAATAAAGCTCGCCTCCTATGGATGCATGTTTGTTGGGAGGGATGTTCCACCACTTCTGGAGGTGAAACTGGGTCCCAGCACAAGGATAAAGACCTCACATGCAGCAAAGTGGCGTCGCTGTTGAAATCTCTTCTCCCTGATCTTTTGCTGAAATCTTTCCTTTTTGTTTGTTTTTCTCTTCCTTCCCAAATGGTTTCTAGTCTCTTCTTTAAGGGGGCATGGTAGGGCCTAGAAAAGGGGTCTCCACAGTGTTCAGAACAGGCCCCGAGACAGCTGCAGTAAAAGGGATGCTGCAATCCTAAATGCCCTGTGCGCTCTACATATTGTGGAAAAAGCTGTTGCATTCATCAATGTCAGACGCAGAGTTTGAATAAATTTGAATGCACTCAAGCGTGTTCCCTGCAGTTTTCTATAATATCACTTTCCAGTTTGAATATTTCACTTACTTTTTTTCAAATTTCTTTTTATCCACCAGCTTTTCCTCCTCTTCATCCTCTCCACCCCTCCTGCCACCCTACCCCATGCTCCAGGTTTTTCCGTTTGCAACCTGAGCAGCTGGGCAAGGAAGCCATGCTGCAAGCTTCCTTCCAGCAGTGCCCTGGAGAAGACAGTCATTTCTCACACAGTGCATATGCCTTCCCAGCTGTTGGCCAGTTTGAACAGCTTCCTACCACAAAACGACACCCCACACAAGTCTGTTGGGAGCAGAAATGAAATGTTTGTGAGCCACCAGTAGGGACTATGACCCATGGGGCACTCACATAGTTGTCTGGCTGAGCTCTGTATGTTGTGGTTCAGGGAAAACAGTCATATAGTGCCGTGAACCATTAACAAGGACCCCAACCATGGGACGTAAAGGTTAGAGCTGGACACCAAAAAGTGGCAGGACTGAAACTGATCTCCTGCTGGCTTTGCATAGTAGTGTCCCAAGGTCACACTGTGGCAGCCCAGAGATGAACTGAGCTCATGACTTCTTTCCTTTTCTTTTCCACCAGCCTGGAGTAGATTTATCAGCCTATTTCTTCTTCCAGAGTCCAGTCTGTCCCTTTTGTAATGGAAATTATGAGTGTGTGGGTAGATCGCTAAGGCAGACAAGCTAAGCAGACATGCTAAAAGGTTAATTATAATCTCATCCAAACAAAGAAAAGAAGGTGTCATTTGTTACCCTCTTTTTGGGTTAACTTTCCTTGTATTTTATACAGGTAGGAGGGGACAATGAAGAGAAACAGCTTGTTCCAACTATGTCCAGAGGAGGCACCTCCAAGACCTGAGCTCTTGCTCAGGACTGTGTGTCCAGCGGACAAAGAGGGGTGCGTGTGGGCTGGGGACGAGGATGGGAGAAAGGGCTGGAGGCATCAGGGAATGAATGAATTCTACTGCTTGTATTGAGAATTCACTTCTCTCCCTTGTAGTGAAAACTCTATGATCTTGTGACTAACCACTTTCCCCTTTCACTGTTTTTGATTTATATCCCATTACTTCGCCTGTTTGTGCCTTGCAGACATGAATTTTTTCCCTGACATCTCCTATGCAGCAGCCACGTCAAAACCTTTGATAAAATAATAGTGGTAAGACGTTTGCATGGCTGTTTTTATGTTTCCAGGGATATAGACATCAATTAAAACTCTTCATACAATCTGATCTGTCGTTATTAAAGGCATTAATACCGGCACGCCCCTCAGATTAGGGGCTGCTCACCGGGCGATGGAGGAAAGCAGGGAACATTGTCCGCGCACGTCCCCTTTCTGCTCGGTTCCCGCGGGGACCTAGCTCTGAGCGCAACCGGCACGGGCTGCCGAGTAGCTGCACCAACCCGGATAGGGGTGGTAGAGGGCAGAGATGCCAGAGTTGCTTGAATACATGCCCCAGGGGATGGCCAGAGAGCACAGCTCAGGCCGAAGCCACATGGTGCTTGGTGCTGAACCTCCACTCTGGGACAGGCAACCTCCTTCATCAATATAGCTGAAAGAGACCCAAAATGAAGAGGGGAAGTTGAGGCATAGATAAAATATGTAACTTTGACTTGGCAATTTCTTTAGCATTTCCTCATTAAAGGTCTCCATGTGATCTCAAATAAAAAAAGGCAGTCCCTTCATCCAGGAGGAAAATGTGGCTGCATGGAGGAGCTCCCGAGCGGCACAGGCTCCCTTTTGTGGGGATACCTTCTCAGTGCTGTTAGGGGACTAGGACTACGGAGATTTAATTGTCTGTGGATGGAAAACTTCCCTCCATGAGGTCTTTGAATCCCCATTCAGAATAGTGATGAGATGTTGGAAACCTTGTTTAATGAATAGCACATTACAGGCCACTGCTACCCCTGCTTTATTTAAATCATTTCTAGTATTTCTTTTCTCTTTCTCTTTCTCTTTTTTTTCCCTCCTTGCCCAGAGGAAATAAAAAAAATGGTCCTTCTATTCGGCCTCTCCCATGAGAAAGGAGAGCCAGTCTAGCTGGATAACCACCACAGAATTACCCCCTATCTTCTCTGCTACCTCTTCTCTGCCTTCCACGGGCCAGGCCCCAAACAAAGGTGGCCAAGAAAGGGTAGAAGAAAGCTGGTGATAAGATCTTGGGAGACAAACCCTACTAGCACCAACAGTACCTTCCATTTAGGTGCCAATGCTTGAAGATACACCAGGGACCAGCAAAAGCATAAACCTTGGGAGGGGATCACTTTTCTTTTATCCTGTTTGTAGGGCATGTGAACATATCAACCTACTGAGCGCTTGGTGTTGGTAGACCCATCAGAGTTAATGTGGGGAAAACCACCTGAAGTAATATTGCTTCCCTCCATTTTAGGCTAGAACGGGAGAGATGTAGGTAGAGGAAAAGCTCCCCTCCCTCATCACAAGGAAATGCGAGTCAGGCACCTCAGCACAGATACTCCACCATGCAGAGCCTCAGCTCTGTATCTAAGATAGGCAGCACCAAGAAAAATCAACCCCCACCATGAGAGCAACAGGGCAGCATGGGGAGGAAATTGGGGGGCAAGGTGTGTGCGCATGCTCCATTTTGGTGCGTCTTTGAAGCACTGGTTTTCCATCGCCCAAGGGGAGCCAGGGGAAGCATGTGTCTCTCAGGCACACGGCAGCCCTGACTGGGTAACGGTGCAGAACGTAAAGTGTTGTCTATTAGGTAGGAGACTGGTTAATACAAAGAGTTGTTGGTAATAACAATGTCCTTTCAGCAGTGACAGAGACAAAGTACCTGCATGTGGCGTGTACCACTGTGTGCAGCGAGTGATGGTCGCAGGGAAGCTTTGGAGATCATTTGAATTTCACATCCAGGGAGAGTCGGCCTATCATTAAAAAACCCTAATTTCAGTGTCAGGTGGAGTTCCAGGTAATCGATCATGGTGTCAGCTGACACAGGCTCTCCCTGCCTCCTTGCCTTGCCTCCAAGTCAGCCTTGTTTTTTTCCAATTAAACTTGTTGCTGGGATCCAGAGGGAAGTGAGGAAAGGCAGGGAAGGCAGGCCAAGCAGCCCCATTCCTCCTAGGAAGACGGGGGGTGGATGGGGCCAGGAGGGGTGGCCGAGGGCTAGTAAGGGACGTGGGCAGGGAGGAGGGTGAGTAGAGGGAAGGGGGCACAGAGAAAATGGTCTTTGCTTCTTGGTACAGGGAGGGGAGAATGGACAAGGGACTTAGGCTTCGACTCCACAAACACCATGGCTGCTTGGGGAAGGTTTTCAACAGCCTCCATGTGTCACTGCTGCTGCTGAGCCCTACCAGACAGTTTTGCCGCCTCCTGCACCCTCTTTCTGTCTTCTATCCCAGCACTAGGCTCCGAACACTGCTGTGTCCCTGTGTTGGGGGGTCTCAGCCACCACACACAATCTCCTTCCTCTCCTCCTCATACTATCCCTTCCCTGTCCCCACACAGGCATCTGCCCCTCACCAGCCCCTGTCATTTCCCCAAGCCAGCCCTCCAGGGTACATCCCTTGCTCTCTGGAGTTGGAGTTCTCTTTAATGGATAGCTGAAGTATCCAGTCTCCTCTCTACAGTTTCAGTTACCAGGGCAACATTTTTGGCAAGGGAAATTTTTGATCACAAAACAACCTTCCTTTTCCCCCAAAGGCCAAATCTGCATGAAGAATTGCCATCGACAGAAACATATCCAGTTTTCCATTATATTTCACCGCAGTTTTAAAACTGATGCCTGCAACCCAAGTTGACTGAAGAGGCTTTATGCAGGAGCAAAAAAACTTCAAAAATAATGCTGATAAAAATGAGCTTTAGAAAACTGAAGAATCTGTTAGAAGAAGAGCTTCTAATTCTCACCCACATTCAGCAGAAAATCCCACTGCAGCCCTACTACACAGAAATTATATTGAATTTGAAACACTTCTACCTGGTCAATCCTTTGACTGGTTCTGCCTGCCATGGTGGCTATTTCACAGCTAAGTTTTAGGTGCGCTAAGAAAGCCACTCTTTACCACTGATTTTACACACAGATTAGAAATATCAGCCTTAAGCAAGACCAGGACTCCATGTTCCATACACCAAATGAAAGGCAGATCTCAGCCCCAAAAGGCGACGACAAACAACACCAATGCTGTTATCCAACAGGCAGGACACAGACTAACAAAGAGAATCAGACAACTATTTTTAACTTTATGTGAGACTGAGGTGCACAAACCCAACAGGATGATTAACAAGCGGGATGCAGTAGGGCTAAGTGATCAGGAGCAGGGAGTAGTGGGACACGATTGCCCTGGTGGACTTCCTGGGCTCAGGATTTTCATGCTCAAGTGATTTCTAAAGACAAAGTAACCAGGAGAAAGGTGGCTCTGACAGTCAGCATGGAGTGAGCCAGGCCTCACAGCCAGAGTTCACCAGGGCTGGCTGAAAGGGTCACTCAGGGTTGAGCAGCAGGATATGCAGTGAGGATGGTCAGCAAATACGAGTCTGAGGGCAATCATAAAACTGACCTTAGCTGTGGGCGCAGGCAGAGAGTGAGAGCAAGCTAGGGCCCTTGAGGAGAAGCACTGGTTGCAGTAGGTGGAACCGTGCAGGCAAGCAGCTAGATTGGTTATCTCTGTAGTGTGAGGACACTGCCCATCTCTGCCCAGCCCTCTCTGACTTGTCCAGGCATCCACATGACAGGAAAAGGTCAAACTGGTCAAACTGCAGCAGTGCAGAAATCTGCTCTTTGTTTCCAAGGAAGAAACTGGGCAGCAGGAAAGACATTGCTGTAAAGCTTAACCATAAATTTGGGCAGGGAGCCCAAACGCAGAAAGTTGAGGTTAGCATCAATGACAGTTCGATCAAAGGTCACTGTGCATCAGTAATATCTAGACTGAAAATCTCTCATGCACAGTAAATTGGCAATTCCATTTGTGCCAGTACTCCTGAGGGACAGCACATCCAGAGTTGGTGGCGATTTCAGAGGGACACTTCAGCTGTGACTGTGTGCTGAGTGGGAACCCAGGGAAGAACCTGCTACTCCCTCTTCTGAACACAGATCTGTGCTGAGACCAAGGCCAGGTAGGAGGAGCAGAGACCTTCCTGCTGCTCTTCACAGTTGGGAACATACAAGGGTCTTTCCTCCCAGCCACCAGATCTAGGATGACTTTGGGTTACTCTTCATCTTGAGGAGTGTATTTTAGGTTCAGGTCTCCTGCAGCTGACAGTTTTGCTTAAGAGGAGACAGTTCTCATATTGGCCATGTCAAGACATTTTTCATTACTCAGTCTGGATAGCCAGGTACCATTTACAATCAAGCTGGCTGCAGAAGGCCTTCAGTGGTGAGTCTGGGCTCGCTGCACTAGATCCCTAGCCAGTGACCTGGACTGAGCAGCCACAGTGCTTTAACAGCACAGATGCTACTGATTTTTACAGGACTCCTAGAGAAAGTGGGTAGAGGAAGAACACAGCTCAGTTCCTACTTGTAAGGTATGAGAGACACTTTTTGTCACTTCTGAGCTTGCTGATCTGCTGTCAGAGAAAATAATTTCTCATCTGGCTCTGGGGTAGAGGTCCTAGCCTGAAGTTGGCCAGGTGAAAGTGGCAAGCCCTGGGCTGTTCCTATCCAAGATGTTCACACATTTCAGTTCCAGCTTACCAGAAAAGAAATGGTATCTGCTGCAGCTGCACATGGGGCTGGAGGCACTTGGTTCCTGCATGATGCCCAGAGGGGAAACCAATTGCCTTTGCTTCAAGATCACTAAGCAAAGCATAAAGAAACTATGTGCAAATTGAATAGGAGGCATTAGGATATATCTTTGGAGAGAGCACAAGTTTCATGAGCACTCATATGGACTAAGATGGATACATCTGATTTCACCCTCTCCTATCTCTCTCTGCCTCTTGGGTGGCTCTGGTGACTGCCAGCTGAATGCAAGGTAGCATCACTCCCTTTCAGAACAGCTGGCAATAGCTGTGGCTTGCTGAGAACACCTCCACAATGCATGTTCCCAAAGGACAAACTTCAGTGATAAATGCACCGGCTGAGGCTCAGCAACTCAGGGCTAGAGCCATGGCCCTCTCTCTGTTCCCCTTCACATAACTCTAACAGCACAGGCAGGCAGGAAAGGCAACTCCATTGTGCTCTGTGACTTCCTTAACACAGGAGACATTTTCCAGGTGGCAAAGGTTCCTCCAGGCTTAGAGAGGGAGATGTGGAAAGAAGGATGGGGTTGTGACTACCCAGCTGGGGTATATAAACGTGTAAAAGCACGCTCATCTCCCCATCGGTGCATGCATACCTGTACATACAGATGCAAAACGTATTCAAGGATTACGGCCTGGGTGGCGGACATTCATGGTCTGAGGTTAGTTTGAGCTGAGCCAACCTTTCTCTGTGTGACTGTGGGTGAATCATGTCATCTTTGGGTTTCAGTTGCCTCTCCTCTGCACTGGGAAGAGACGTCCCATCAATTTAGTTTGCCTGTGTGGTCTCTTTGGTGCTGAGAATGGTCCCTGTGGCCTTGTAGAATGGCCCAGCACACTGATGACCAATAGGAGCTGCTGCAGTGGAAACAGCAGTTCTGGCACATATGATAATGTGTAATGGGAGAAGGTGAGACAAGAGCTGACAGTCTCACCTCCTAAGCTGATGGCAACAGTGAGAAATCTCTCATCATTTGTTCCTTCCTTGCCTGGCACTTTTGCTTCCCTTTAAATGGAGTTTATCATGGTGCAATGGGCTTTTTTCCAAGTTAATGTCTGTCAGCTCCAATTTGTTCAAATGACCTTCCCAGGCTCTGGGGAATTTTAAAAATAAATAAAGAAAGGCTTGCTGGAGTATTTAGGGAGGGCTTTACCTGACAGCCAATGATAGAGACACCTCAGAGCCTGCGAGTGCCATGTCCTCCTGGGACTAAGCCAGGGGAAATGGGCTGATTAGGAAAAAAAGATTCAGGGACCCTGGGGATGACTGCTCAGTGGCAAGAATGGCAGGGGCTAAGTCACAGATATGGTGCTGCTGCTTGCAGGGAAGGGGAAGAACAACATGCTGGCACTCTGCTCCGTGAGCCTTTCTCCAGGTCCTATCTACCCCATGGCCAGCAGTAGTGTTGAGATGATTCATGCAGTAGCCCCCAAAGAACCTGCAAATGCTACAATTCAGCTGTTCTTGTTTTAGTCTAGGACAACCTCGTGTGAGCAGTGTTCTTCCCACTGACTGACCCCTCTGGACTGGTGGGGCTGACTCAGCTCCTGGGAGGTGGCAGACCTCACCCTATGCCTTGGGGGGCAGCTGGATGCAGTCCTTCTCAGCTTTGCCTTCTGAAAAGGCTATGGCTATCTTGCCAAAATCTACCCTAGCCAGAGCAAACTAGATGGGAACATGCATGGACTTGAGTGTTCAGGAGTAGTGAGAGAAAAACAATTTCTGTGAAAAAAAAATAGGGCAAAAAAAAATGGGGTGGAGATTGGGGCTGTGAAAGGTTCAATACTTGAATTGAGAAAGAGGTACAGGAGCAAAGAAAAAGGAAAAATGAGAAGGTCAGATAAATACTGTTTGAAGACAATCTCTCGCCTCCATTTAATGGAGGCAGATTTTGCAGGGTCCCAGAAACCCTCCTGAGCCAGCAGAAAACACACCAATATCTCTGTTTGGCCAAAGCCACAAGGGAGCTGAAAGCAAGGGGACTTTGGGAGCATTTCACAGGGGTGTCACAGCTGGAGGTGGGCTGAGACTGCAGCAGGGTCCCAGAAAGATCCAGTAAAGTCATCTCCAACTGGCTTATTCCTTCCCATTATTGATGGTGCAGGATGAGCCACATCCCATGATGTAGTCATGGCTGGAAAACCCTACTCAAAGTACTTGAAGCCACATATTGGCCACTGCTGGCTTAACAAGAACAACCTGGATGTTCTGTTTTCTCTTCCTGGCTCTGATATGGAGATGCTGTGAAAACTCAGGCATGTCATTGTGCCTTTGTTTGGTTTGCACAAGAACTGTCTCTCCCTGTGCATTTGCACAGCGTCCAGCACAACAAGGCCTTTGTTCTGCAAGGTGCTGGGAGGCAGAAAGTAATAATAATAATAACAACAGTGATAATAGCAGTGATAGCACTGACTGAGCTGTTTGGAATTTCTCTAAGTACCATGCCAGGGAAGACAAAGAAAGACTTTCAAACTATTGCAATGAAAGAATAGGAAAGGTGATCTGAGATATGCATTAAGAGTGACTCTTAGTATAAACAGATCTTCATAGCAGTTGTTGTGAAATGAAAGTCCTTACAGTGACAGCATGTAACAACACTGGGATTGTAAATATGCCAGCACAGTTTGCAGCCCTGGGTGCATTTCTGGAGAGCAAATGAAATGTTTGTGTTGCCTTGGTCCTCCCATGGTCCAGAATTAGATTATCAAGAAATTTGTTGATGAGTCCTTACAATTGTGCTTTGACCATCTCAACTTTCACGACAACTTTCACCAAAGGAAAAAAAAAAAAAAAAAAAAAAGGAAGATATTGCCTAATGAATTCACAGAGAGGGGAACTGAACATAAACAAGTACAGTGATATCTGCATGAGCCTGCAGACAGCCTGGAAGAGTTGCTCAGAAAGGCATGAGCTTCCTACACCTGCCTGCACATCAGCTCTGAAACCTAGTGCTGACACCTTAAAAATAAATACTCAAATGGCTTTCCTAGCAGCAGATTTTTGCAGATGTCTGT